>PVJN01001647.1:0-56888 GCA_004026805.1 Lasiurus borealis
GAAAAGGAATATTCAGCATGTGCTTCATGTTCTACTATGTGAACTTGCAATGACATAATTGACAATATTATGATAATAACATGTAGTACTTATGGAATTTTCAATAACTTATATAAACCTTTTAAAAAATGTATGCTTTGCCATACCGGTTTGGCTCAGTGGATAGAGCGTTGGCCTGCGGACTGAAGGGTCCCAGGTTTGATTCCGGTCAAGGGCATGTACCTTGGTTGCAGGCACATCTCCAGTGGGTGGTGTGCAGGAGGCAGCTGATCGATGTCTCTCTCTCATCGATGTTTCCAACTCTCTGTCCCTCTCCCTTCCTCTCTGTAAAGAAATCAATAAAATAAATATATTTTAAAAAAATGTATGCTTGGCTGGTGTGGCTTAGTAGTTGAGCATCGACCCATGAACTAGAATGGTCATAGTTTGATTCCTGGTCAGGGCACATGCCCAGATTGTAGGCTCGATCCTTAGATGGGGACATGCAGGAGGCATCATTGATGTCTCTCCCTCTCTCTCCCTCTCCCTCTCCCTCTGAAATCAATAAAAACATATTTAAAAAAAATGTGATTAGCCAGTTGACTTAATTCATATAAGTTTATCCTCTCTCACAGTATGTTTTTTTTTTCCTTATTGGAAAACACTTGGAACCTCACACTTTTAGATAAGTTTTCTTTTACTTATAAAGATTAATACTGAAATAATTGCAATTAAAACTTATACAACCTTTTCAATAGTTTAAGAATTTGATAGCTCTCTAGCTATCTATAACATTAGCTCAAAACAAAGCTATTTCAAAACCTGGTTTAAAATGTTTTCGAACTCAAAATAATTCTTTAAAAAAGTGTGCTAATTTTTATGAATTAGCTTTTTTCTAGCAATATAAATACAGGATGGGACAAAAGTAGGTTTACAGTTCGTACAGGAAATAGAACAATAATTAATAAATAATATAAGAATAAACTGTTTCATGTACTCACAACTATAAACCTACTTTTGCCTCACCCTGTAAAAAACATCTTATTCAGCTTAAAGAAACTTGGTATCTTGCAATCTCAGTCTCATTGCAAACAAAAGAATCATATTAAGTCGAGTTAAAGACTGGCCCAAAGAGGCAAGGCATCCCCAATGTTGGCAGGCCCCAGGTTAGGAAACTTTCTATTTCAGCCAGCAGCTGGACAGGTCTAGCCTCACTTAACCAGGCTGAATCTTAAACATCTGCCTGGAAATGTCTGGCCCTTGATGATTTGAATTGTGGCAGCACTAGAGTTTAAGGACGACTATGAGAAAAGACTGAATCGCCAGCCCAGTGTCATTCACATTTTTTTCTGGGCTTGGAACCTGTTTCACAGGTAACAGACTAGTGTACGGAAATTGCATTTAGGGCTTCAGATCTGCTCTGGAGAGTCTTTTGGCCAGAGGACAAGATCTACTTTGCTCCACTTTTGGATATCTTGCTAATTGGGAATTTAACCTCAAGGAGCTGAGTCATACTTAAGTCAACGGCAGCTGCTTAAGGTTGAGTGGGTGCCTCAGAGGCCCAGCTTGTCAGGTCTGCTTCCAGAGAGCACCCGGTGTTCTATCTTCTTCTCGTCCTGAATCACCTCCATTAAGCTCGACGGTGCAGGAGACTCTTCTGTTCCATGATTTCTTCCAACAAAATTTTATTCTCCAAACCGTTCAAAAGCACCCTTGATTTTTACTCATTGTAAAAATAATTCTATTTTAATAACTAATAACGAAGATACATTTTCTCCCTCTCATTGGCGCACAAATCCCTGTGGTTCTCTGTGATACCCAATTCCTTTCAGGTGTTAGATGCTCCATCTGATACAGATGCCTGAGCAGTTCTGACATTACACATGACACCTGCTGTTGGAAACTTTGGTCATTTCCTTTCTTCACTGTGTGCTACTAGTCTCAACACTGTAGTGGTTTGTTATAATCATCACACAACACAGCACTTCTCCAATTATTGGTCCTTACTTCTCAGCAACATCTCTTTTTTTTTTTTTTTTTAATAATGAACATCCTGTATCAGACGCTTCAATGCTTGTACAACAGTAATTCTCATGGGAGGTGCCAAATCTCTTAAGAGTTTGGCTCTGGTAGATGAACCAGGGACTGAGCTTTGGGTAAGTTCCCAGAAGACAGACAATGAACCTCCTTGCCTGATTCAGTGCAAGTAAAAAAGAAAAAAAAAAGGAAGTTTCTAAATTCTAGTTTGAAAACCAGCTTCTAAAGTTCATACTTTTTTGTGGTTCCTTACCTATTCTAGTAAACTCAAGAAACATTCAACTGTTCTGGCTGAGTCTCTCAAAGGTAGTTTAATTGATCTTAGAGTAGTTTCACACTAATCCTAATGGCCTGCCTTTGCAGGGTTAATTTTTTTTTTTTAGAGAAGAAAAATCTCCTTAAATGACATTTATCAGCCCCCTACAATATGCCAGGTATTAAACACTTTATATGCATTACTATTGTCCTAACGATCCCTTGAAGGAAGCAGTATTTTTACATTTTAGATAAGAGAGGCTAAGACATTTGTTTACAAATATATAGTTGGTAAGTAGAGGAACCGAGGTTTGGACCTAAGATTAACACCACAGCTTATGTTTTTTAAAAATGTATTTTATTGATCTTTTACAGAGAGGAAGGGAGAGAAATAGTTAGAAACATAGATGAGAGACATCTGATCAGCTGCATCTTGCACGCCCCCTACTGGGGATGTGCCCGCAACCAAGGTACATGCCCTTGACCGGAACCGAACCTGGGACCTTTCAGGCTGCAGATGGATGCTCTATCCACTGAGCACACCGGTTTCCGCTCAGCTTAGGTTCTTACTACTGCTAAGCATCAGCTACATTCTTGGCGCACCATGCTCAGATGGAGGGTATCTACTCTTTTGCACTTTGCACATTATTCCAGCGGAGTGCAAAATAGCTCTCAAAGGATCCAGTACTCTCAAAAGCAACAACCCATACACATGTAACATGAAAATAATTACAATTTATGCTAAGTACTTACTGCTATGGCATCTGTGCTGCATTGAACAGTGAGAAGCAGCTTCCATCATTGTGTTAACACACAGTTGGCTGTGCTTAGGGCGGTCTAACCTCACCACCTCGTGGTTACTGGTGCTTACACTGGGGACATTGTTGTGTTTGCTCCGAGGAACTGAATGAACCATCACAAGCGATGTTCTTGGCCCTCAAGAGTGTGTTATAATTGGCTTACCAAGCATGTATCCCTCAAAGGTTATTGCAAAAAAAAAAAGGTTATTTAAAAAAATGCTAAAGAAGTGGTGCAGAGAAGTCAGTCCCCAAAGCCCGGTGTGGTCAGAGAAGTGCACAAAAAAGGGACTGAAATGTGCAATTTGCAAGAACGGGGTTTGAAAGAGTTGTCGAGGGAGGACCACGGGGCACCGCCCTGCCTCCTCCTGACCCGCTCCAGAGCACAGCGCGCCCTTCCGCCAGCGGCTCCCGCGTGGGGGGACTCAACCCGAGACCCCCCAGCAGCAGCGACAGCGCCTGCCGGGGCCGCAGGCTCCTCCTCGCGGTGAGGCTTCCCGGGACTGCGCCCGCCGCTCCGAGCTTCCGTTTCCGGCCCTCGAGCTCCGATTCAGCGGAAACGGCTCTGGGAGGGAGGTGAGGGGAGGGCTCATCGCGCGGGGCTGCGCATGCGCACCACGGGCGGCCGCCATGGCGCTGCCGGGCTCCCTGAACAGGTACCTGCTGCTCATGGCGCAGGAGCACCTGGAGTTCCGCCTGCCGGTGAGCCCGCGGGACCCTCCACGGCTTCCCAGCCGCGAGCAGGGCGCGGCGGGGGCGGTGCGGGTGGCGGTGAGCGCGCAGCCCGAGCTCTCGGGGGCCCGGGGGCGTGCGGGTCGGGGGGCACCTCGCCGCCGCCGTCCCGCGCGGTGCGGGGCAGGGCGTGCGGAGAGGGACGTCCGCGGCGGATCCGCAGCCCCGCTCGCACCCTCACTCCTGCCTCTCGGGGTGCCAGGGCCGGAGGCAGGCGGGCGAGCACGGCGCACGGCCCCTCCCGCTCCGGGGGGCGGGGGAGGGCCAGCCCAGGGCAGCGGCGCTCGGGGCGGCGATTCAGGACCAGCCCCGCCGCTCGCACTGCGGGGTGGGGTGCGGGGTGGAGGGGGTGCTGGCGGGGCTGGCAGAGCTCAGGTGACGGAGGAGTTGGGGAAAGTGTTTTATTTATTCATCCAAGAAGCACTTGCAGAGCACAGTGCCTGTAATGGGAGATGCAGGGCGCTGGGGGAGGGGGTGATGGGGACAAAGATCGTTCCCATCCGCAAGGAGATTGCTGTGGAGGTGGAGGGCCGAGCAGATGCATGAACAGGGTATTTTCAAGTAACGTGTGCAAGTGCAGCAGATGCATGAACATGGCATGCATTTCTTTGGAAGGAACGTGTGCAAGCGCGGTGCTTGCCGGAGAGATGCGCAGGGAAATACAGAACAGACAGAAAGGGAATCTGATCCACCTGCAGCGGGCGGGCCGGGGCGGGGCGGGCCTTGGAGATGGTTTCCCTGGACCGCAACGTAGGCAGGAGTAGCGGTTAGCCAGGCCAAGAAGAGAGAAATACGTAAATTAGAATTAAAAGCTGCTGTTTTTTTTAAAAAAATATATTTTGTTGATTTTTTACAGAGAGGAAGGGAGAGGGATAGAGAGTTAGAAACATCGATGAGAGAGAGACATCGATCAGCCGCCTCCTGCACACCTCCTACTGGGGATGTGCCTGCAACCAACGTACATGCCCCCGACCGGAATCGAACCTGGGACCTTTCAGTCCTAAGGCCGATGCTCTGTCCACTGAGCCAAACTGGTGTCGGCATACAAGCTGTTCTTATTCCTGGAGGACATAATACGCAGCCGAGAGTGGTACGAGGAGGACAGGAGAGGTAGGAAGGGACGAGAGACCCAAAGCCTTCCATTTTCGAAAGCTGGGAGGGGGGATTGATTGAAGAACGTGTTAAGTAAGGAAGTGAGAGAATCCCATTTTCCTTTTTTTTTTTAATATATATTTTATTGATTTTTTTTACAGAGAGGAAGGGAGAGGGATAGAAAGTCAGAAACATCGATGAGAGACATCGATCAGTTGCCTCTTGCACACCCCACAGTGGAGATGTGCCCGCAAGCAAGGTACATGCCCCCAACCGGAATCGAACCTGGGACCTTTCAGTCCGCAAGCCGACGCTCTATCCACTGAGCCAAGCCGGTCTCAGCCCATTTTTCTTTTAGAGGCATGTGGGCAGCAGCGCAGAGGATAGGTCTGAGGGGGGTAAGTCTAGAATCAGACCCGTCAGGAGTCTGTTGTGATAGTCTTGTTAATGGAGGAAGAAGGCCGGAACTAGGGCCAGGGGTGAGAGGATGGAATAGACTGGCAACATAGGTGATAGAAGGATCAGGGCTTGATAGTCAGTTGAATAGGGGTGGAGGCAGGAAGGATCAATCAAGGATGAGTCTGGGGGTGGATATAAAGGTGTCCTTATTTAAAAGAGAGAGCATAGCCAGATGTGAGCTTTAAATTCTGGCTGTGCTGAATTAAACGTCAAACGAAGATGACCAGAAGGCAGTGAATACATATGTGAGTATGCACAGAGCATGATAGGATGGTCTGGACTGGTAATCAATATTTGGGGGTCTGCTGCATATGAACACCAGGAGAGAAAGTGAAAATTTTCAGAGAAAGCATAGCGTCAAGAATGGTGAGCCCAGTACAGGTGCTTGGAAATACCGATATTAAGAAGTGAGAAGACCATGAAGATAGATAAGCGTCATAACAGCAAGTGTGTGAGGCCACAGAAAATCGGAGGGCGAAGTTTTAGGGATTTTGCTCTAGCTGTTGTGTAGAGTGTGTTTGGGGGGTGGGGTGGGGCTAGATTACTTGGTTTAATGGTCAGGAAAGAAGAGGAAGGGCAGATAGAATAGTGCTCTTACCTAGAGCGTGATAGAGCATAAGAAGGGAAAGTAAGACTGGTTAACGGTGTGAGGGACCTTGGGTCCAGGGAGGACCCCTTCCCCCGGAAATTGGCCTGTTAACAGGCTGGGGAGATGGGGAAGGGGGTGTGGAGTCCCAGTTGGAGGAGGGGAAATGAAGAGTGGGGCTGGGGTGGCTGCCCCAAGGCCTGTTTTACAGGTGATGAGTGAGTTAAGGTTATTTACTTGAGGGATGGGGAGCGAAGCAGTTTTATGGAGAAACTGAGAAAAATAGTAAACTTTGATAAAATCTTTGAGAGCAAAACAGGGAGCTGACAGGTTAAACAGTTGAGTAGAGAAGAATACCGGTGTTGGAACAATGCTGACGATACAGCTGAGGGTGAAGATCCTGTATTTGTAATTTTGCCAGATGCTGTGATTTTCCTCGGTTGTGCTCAACTTCCTAGCCTTAGGACTTAGACAGATTGTGTCATTCAGAATTAATGTGCTGCTGGGGGGGATATATAGGTGAGATGGGGGTGCAAGGGCTGTGTCAGTTCATTACTGCTGTGTATGAACTTCATGTGAGTGACATAGGTGCTTATATAGGTGGGCTCCGACTTATGGTGAAAATCGAGTTATGTCTCGTCTTACATCTTCGACGTAACCTGAGGACCTGCTGTAATTAGATCTTAATTGATAAAGGAGATGTTCTGTGGGTGACGAGAAATGGAAAGCCCACTTTACAGTGAGAAACAATAGCAAGTATGCAGCTGCAGGATAGTTGATTATGGTGACCTGGCATGGGGAAGGTGTGGGGAGGGAGGATGAAGTAGTAGGCAGTGAGGGTAGGAACCAGATTTTGGAGTGTTTTGTAACCATTGGATTTAATTTTAAGTTAAATGGTAGCCATTGACTCTTTTTTTCCTTTTCAAGTCAGGAAGTAACAAAGTGTTTGTTTGTTTTTTTTAATATATTTTATTGATTTTTTACAAAGAGAAAGGAAGAGGGATAGAGAGTTAGTACATCGATGAGAGAGAGACATCAATCAGCTGCCTCCCGCACGCCCCCTACTGGGAATGTGCCTGCAACCAAGGTACATGCCCTTGACTAGAATCGAACTCGGGACCTTTCAGTCCGAAGGCCGACGCTCTATCCACTGAGCCAAACCGGTTTCGGCTTTTTTTTTTCTTTTCAAGTCAGGAAGTGACTAGTAATTATCCAAATATATAAAACCCAGGGTCCATAACGTCCAAAATGACCAAAGGCTCCATAGTCAGGCCTGCAGTCAGTGCTGAGTCGTTACCCAGCACTGACTGCTGAGGGGGCTGTGGATCAGGGCTGGAGAGAAGCCTGAAAAGAGAAGCAGGGTCTGATCCGAAGCCTCCGTGGCAGCTGTTGATCAGCCCTTGCCTTTCTCTTTCTCTCCAGGCCTGGCCAGCAGCTGCGCCTCTTTCTCTCTGGGACTCTGTGGGGTTTGCTGATCAGCCCTGCCTCTCTGATGATCAGCCCCGGAGACAGGTCTGGAGATGCTGACTGGCATAGAAACCGACCAATCAGAACCAAATCTGGGTGAACTACAAAGGCAGAACCTAAGGTGAGGGCTGAGGAGGGGCTTTAAGGGGAACAGCTGTTTGGTGTAAGATGTAAGAAAGCGGTTCAGTTTTTTTTTAATGACTGGTTTGGCAGTATAGTGCATATGGCTGGCTATCAGTCCAGATATAGGGATTATGTGTTTTTGTCTGCCAAGAGCATCTCCTGCTGAAAAAGGCTTTCCCTCTCTGGTTTAAGCAATCCTATCCTATATAATCTATACTAATAAAAGGTAATATGCTAATTAGACCAGGCTGATAGACCATCTTCAACATAGAAAGTACAATTCTGTTAAAGTATGTGGCTGCCAAAAGGGGTCCTGTAGGTCTCTATTACGTATGTGTTTTTCCCCCTGGGTTCTTTTTTACATGTGTACTGGGTTATTTTTTAAACATGTGCCAAATGTTGTATCTATAAATTGATTTGAAGAAATAAAATGTGAGGCCTAGGATGATGTAAGTCCCACACAGGGTCATAACCATCTAGGATCACTTGAGGTCCTTTTCAGGTGTTAAGTTTTGTTTCTGTTCTGATTCACATGTACTCCCTGGATTTGTAGGTTTTTGGGATTCCAGTTTAAACTGGATGGTTTATTAGCCTCCTTTCCTCTCCATTGGGTGGCCCTATTTTCTTTTTGCCCCTCTATCTTCATTAAGCTGTCCAAAGGGCTACCTACCTTCCCAGCTGATGTGGAGCCTGTGGCTGCACCTTGGACGTTTGTCCTCTCCGGGATCTGGGTTTGACGGTTCTTGTAATCTCTCCTTGTCTCTAGCAGGTGCCAGGTTTTCTAGTTCTCAGCAGAAGACTTAATCTGAATTACCCAGTTTCCCATCACGGGAAGTCAGCCACCATTGAAACTTTTCTTCTAAAACCAAAGTAATCTTCTCCTCCCTTGTACTCTAATATAACTTACATATATTTTGCTTTGCTTCTTTAAGAACACTCAGTGTTTACACCTCACATTTCAGGTACCAGGTTAAATAGTAATTTACCATAATTTGTGCTTAATAAATTCACAGTGATGCTCCCTAGTTAATGATTTATTGCTTTTTCTTAATTCAACATATATATTCATCTAATTAACTGATCAAGACAGCAAGGTTAATTTGAAGTGGGACTCTATCACTCTTGTCTGTTATCTGATAAAATTGTTGGTCTTTTAACCACAAATAAATACATTACTAGTTATTTTAGTTTCTAGAGAAAGTATGGTTCCAAATATGCTTGTAAACAAATATATTAACAATACTATGCTAGTAATAAAAATTAAATTAAAAGTACCTTTTTAAAATCAATTGGCAAAGTAATGGTACAAGAGCCAATTGAGAAGTAGTGAAGAGACATACGTACTTTCTTACCTTATAATTTTGGCCAGCCCTTTTAAGAAAGTATTTTGGCCATATAAACTATAAGAAGCCATAAAAATGTCATCTCTCTGGATATAGTAACCCTATTTATTGTGACTTATAAAGAAACCCAAAATAGGGAAAAAGCCATTCATAAAATGCATATATTAGCCTTATTTTAAACTGATAGAATTGAAAACCACCTATATACTCAGCCTAAAGTATATTGTTTCCTACTGAAAAGTTTGCAATATTGATGCCAAGGAGGAAAATCTGTATGATATTATGATTCAAAGAGAAGAAAAGAATCTTAAACATGCTTGCAAACATGTTATTTCTTTTCTGGACATTCTCAAATCATCTATGTAATTTATTTTTATTTAATTGCTCTAGTATCCGATTTACTAATCTATAGTTCTTGTAATCTGTGCTTCCCCCCTGGCACCCAAAATTAGGACATTTTCTAATCAAATCTTTTAGCATTTTATTGTATAAAATTTCTCAGAAATTACTATTTGTGACTAAATTTCTTTTTAGAACCTGGAGATGTAATTTGTGTGGTATTGAATTTTAAATGCTTTAATTAGGTCTTCCACTCTTTTCATTTTTATTTTTTAAATCATCCCCTGAGAATATTTTTTCCATTGATTTCTAGAGAGAGTGAAAGGGAAATAGAGAGAAACATCCACATGAGAGAGACACATTGATTGTTTGCCTCCCACATTCACCACTATGGGGGCTGGGGACCCTGCAACCAAGATACCTACCCTTGCCTGGTATTTAAACTCGTGTTCCTTCCATTTGAGGGCTGATACTAACCATTGGGCAAACCAGCCAGGGCCCACTCTTTTAATTTTTAATTGTATTATACCTATGTCTTTTAATACACTTTGTATCCTCTGTATTAAAATGTGTTCTCTCTATAACATTTTCAATATAGGAAATACAGTCTTTGCTTTCACTTTTTGGAGGTCAGTTCACCAGTAATCAGGAAACTTATGGAAAGGTAAGTTGAATTTACATTTTTCAGTAAATCATATATAATATAAATAGAACCTTCAATTTGAAGACAAGAACTGCAAATGTTCAAGTTACAAAATTAAAAAAATTCAAGATTATACGTTGGGATTTTATATGCATTAATTATTTTGGTCAAACTACATAAGAACAATTACAAAATTAATCTGAAGTTTAACCTAAAATTTGCTAGCATTGTCATTTGTAGAGTCACTTATAAAAGTGTTCTTGTTATCGGTGGAAGGGGGATATCCTTTTCTCCACTGAGTGTTGGGGATGGAATCCTTATGATAGCTCGAGAAAAAGAATTTTCTGTGACTTGCACGAGAGGATGAATGAATTATATTTGCGTGGAATTATATCTCTGTTTCCCAAGTCCCATTTCCCTTAGTGTAGCTGGGGATTCAGTAGAGCTAAAAGCAAAGCCAATGTCTAGATTTTCCATATTGTAGTCGGGTCCAGTTTAGCATTAGGCTGCTTGCAGTCCATTAGTCCATTGTGTGTGGTCCACATGGGCCATGGGCACAAATACAAGGAGCAGGATTCGAGAGAGTCCCATAAGCCAGTAGTCCACTAAGAAAAAACCAAGAGAGCAAACTCCTTTGTTTAGGGGATGAAATATCTCAGAAATCTTCCTGAGTTTACAGTGGCCACGCCTACTCTGGCCAGTGACCTGTCCCAGGTTTGACTGACGGGCACGTACCTTCCTGATGCCACCGCAGGCACCTATTCTCCCGCCTGTCCAGTTCCTTCCCCGGCAATCTGCGGGGAATAGACTGGTGGCTCCCCGAGGAGTGTTAAACTGCGGCTTCCTGGCAGAGCTGCCCAGATGACATGCCTATAAGACTTGGCCTGCCCTTTTGCTCCTTTCCTGTATTAATAGCTAGGTTAACTGTAACTGTATCATTCTGATATTATACAATCGTATTTTGTTAAAATAACTTACTTTTTTTTTTTTTTTTTACTATTAGAACAATTTTAATTTTGTTTAGAGTCTGATCACATATTGTCTAAAAGCAGCAAATAGGAATACGTGTCTCCTTATGGACTTCTTGAATGAAAGCATATGAGACCATAAAGCCTATTTGAAGTAAGTTGCATGTTTTTTTTTCTTTCAGTCTCCTTTTTGGATTCTTACTATTCCCTCTGAAGATATTGCGAGAAACTTAATGAAACGGACAGTGTGTGCCAAGTAAGAAAAACTTGCAGTGTTCTTTTGCATCAGTGTATACAATAATTCTCATAAATAACTACTTTTTGCTATACAGTATTGGCAGAAAGTAGAAGGGGTTGGTTGTTGGGGCCGTCAATTTAGCCTGCAGTTACTAGAATTTGCCACTGGATGGGGTTGGGGGACAGGAGAGTTACCTGCTGAAACATTGAATATCAGTGTAAAATGCAGAAACGCTTATTTCAGAATAATTTTTTAAAACTTCTATGTTAAGCAGAGTATGGTAAAAGATGTAAATGCTATGCTGTTACGTAGGATAAATGCCACAGTTAATTATAACCAAAAATATAAACTGTTCTTCTTGTAGATTGTTTTTAGTTGGATGAGCAGATTGGTGAATGTAAGATGACAAAGAGTGCGGATTGCCATGAAATAAGTTTTTCTGTTTTAGTTTTTAGAGGAGTTCTGATTATCGTAATTTGGTATGAATTAATGTAATTATGTTGTTCACTGTTTATCCTATTTGAGTTTTCTAGAATTATCATTGGCATTTTCTGTTTTTCCCTTTTTCATTTTTATTACTGGAAAGCTTTCTATTTTGGGGTTTGAAAGTTAAACTGTATTTGCAACATTCATCTTAAAATTGGACCAACTTATGTTTGAGTTGCTTTGTTTTCTGAACATTTTGGCAGATTACTGAATGCCTTCTTTCCTTAAAAATAACATTTAATAATGCATTGCAAATATAAATTTACGTATACCTAGTTTTATTAACATGGTTGGCAATATTCAATAGACTATAAACCGATATTCAGTTAATTTCATCTTATTAAAACTATCACTATCACATCTAATCTCTTAAACTGAAGCTTGTTAATGGGTCTAACGTATTTAATAAAAATGACTAGACAATGGAAACATAACTAAGAAACACATAGTTAATTAATTACTTCTTTAGATAAACATATTAAAAGTTATAACTCTCAAAGGTGTTTGATATCCAAAGATGTGGTTTATTAGGTTTAAAATAACTGCTTGAGGACCAGAACTTGTACACTTCCTTCAAAGCTCATATCTTCTGGTGCATGTATTTGATAAATGGTACAATTAACAATTGTGTAATGATTATATAATAGTATATAATAATTTGTATGGCTATATTTTATTTTCTGTGTTTTATATAACTGCGATCACTCCTTAAGTGATAGCTGTGTAAGCATAGAATTACTATGGAGGCCTCTTTTTATAAATTCAATACAAAGGAAAGGAGGAATTCATTTTCAAAAGATAATCTCAATTTTATTAAATTATTTTTTAAATATTTTATTGATTTTTTTACAGAGAGGAAGGGAGAAAGATAGAAAGTTAGAAACATCGATGAGAGAGAAACAGCGATCAGCCGCCTCCTGCACGCCCCACAGTAGAGATGTGCCCGTAAGCAAGGTACATGCCCCTGACCGGAATCGAACCTGGGACCTTTCAGTCCGAAGGCTGACTCTATCCACTGAGCCAAACGGGCTTCGGCGATAATCTCAATTTTAATGGCATTGATAATCTCAATTTTAATGGCATTGTTAATTACAGTTACAAAGTTTAAATTTAGATGCACAGAACTGTGCTAATATGTAGATTGAATTCTATTTCAACTAATTCTAAGAACTATTTCACTGGTTGCAATGAAAGCTTACTTGTAATTGTTTAAATGTTCCTAGAAATATATGGAAGCTTGAGTATATTTTTTAATGTAAGAATTTCTGTAATAGTTATAAAAGTAATTGTTAGTTACTAAATGTTACTAAGTAATAGGTAAATATTAATAGTAACATTTTTATCTGATCATTTTTCTTTTTGTCTTATGGAGAAAGCACTGGGAAAAATTGGATTTCCTGCAGCTTTTTTACCCATTTACTAAAATAACTTAAGTGATATTACTACATCATTTGTGATTTATGATAAATTTATCTCCTTATGTGTAAAGTTCAGTTCCTATGTGTGATTTGGACATAAGCTATATTTGTTTCCAGGATACATATTTCTCATTTATAGCTTAGAAAACATAGGCAATACTTGTTTTAGTGGAATGAGCATAAAGAATTAGTGAAATCATCGTGACACGTTACTGTGTGAACGACTTTTTTAACCGAGGTTAGTACTGATCATTTGTTTCCTAGGTCCATATTTGAACTATGGGGTCATGGGAAATCTCCAGAAGAGCTGTACAGTTCTCTCAGAAAGTACCCTGTGGAGAAGATGGTGCGTAGTGAAATGTGGTTTCATGTACTATGTCTGCAGGTACTGTGGCATTACTAAGCTTAAAGAACTTATCTGTTTTTATTTTAGGTTCCATTTCTACATTCAGATTCTACATATAAAATAAAGATTCACACATTCAATAAAACATTAACCCAAGAAGAAAAAGTCAAACGAATAGATGTAAGTGAATTTAGCAAAACCATAAAACCTGTGAGATTAATACATTCTAACCCCTGTTGATATATAATAATTCCGATGTTTGTTAAGTATTTATCTTGTAGCACAGTATGTACTAAATATGTTTCATATTTTGTCTCATTACATCCTCATACCAAACTTATAAGATAGGCATTATTAAATAAGCACTATTTTTCATTTTTATAGGACATTGGAATTACTTTTATTTTGTAGGCTCTTGAGTTTCTGCCATTTAGAGGAAAAGTAAATTTAAAGAAGCCACAGCATATATTCTCTGTTTTGGAGGATTATGGTTTGGACCCCAATTGCATTCCTGAGAATCCACATAATATTTATTTTGGTAGATGGGTAAGGAAATATTCTTTTTACCTATTGAAGTTTATTTTCTTTCAAAGCTATATTCTGGGCCTTTTTATTTAACTCGAGATGTAGAACTTGATAGCAGCTGAAGAGTCAGAACTGTATGAATTAAAGTCAGTGAAAAAATATGTGGTTATGTGGTGTTTTATTTTTTATTTTTCTTGGTTTGTTTATTTTTCTAGAGATTTAGGGCCTACATAGGAGGTTGTGTACCTGTTAACACAAGACCTGTCAGAAAGTCTGACCTGCTTTTTCAGTATAGCGGCGTGAAGGCCGAGCACTCTGGTGGCTGAGGGACCTTATTTGCGGAGGTCTCCAGTGCAGGTTTCCATTTTGAAAATAAATGAAATTACTGTAGAGTAGTTCTGTCCACTTCCCTGAGGCTCTAGGTGGGTGAGTGGAAGCTGTGGCTTACGTTACAGAATATAATTTAGAAGAAAAAAAAAGATGGATAAAACTTACTCATGAGCCCCTGCAATAATTGCATTCAAATTCAATTCAGATTTGGTTTGAAAAGTCACAGTAAGTGACAACACACTAAGAACTAAAGGTATTTGTCCACATTTTTTTTTTAAAGGAACAAATTTAGAGCAGTAGTTGGAAGAAAAGTTTTCATCATTGAGATATATGGTAGTTTTATTGTGAATTATTAGCTTAAATCTGTTCTGTTCAGTTACACTAATTTGAAAAACATCTCTCATCTAGATTGCCGATGGACAGAGAGAGCTTATAGAGTCATACAGTGTCAAAAAGAGACACTACATTGGAAATACCAGCATGGACGCTGGTTTATCATTCATCATGGCCAACCATGGAAAAGTAAAGAAAAATGATATTGTCTTTGATCCGTTTGTTGGAACAGGTATTTTGATTTAACCGTTAAAGCTAGCTTAGAGATGTTGTTTTTATAAATCAGAGTCATAGTACTATATTTTTTTCATAGTAATATTTTTGCTAAAAGGCTAAATGGACAGAATCTTTTAATTATTAGTTAGTCCTAAGAGATAACCACATATTTGTGTAATAGCCCATATTTAACACTTTGCCACTTCAAAGATGAATTGTGTATTTTTTTCTAAGTAAACCACTAGGGGGAAGCATACAATGCATTGCAATATTACACATTGTGGAAATGTTATGAAGCTATCTAGTTTATTTAAATAAGAAAATTTTTGGGGGCAAGAAAGACGTAAGTGCCAAAAAAAAAAAAAAGTATCCATCTTTTAAAATTGACAATCATATACTTTCCCATCCCTTGTAAGTAACTGCCTTTTTTTGTTTGCTAGTTGATTTCCTGTGTTGTTGTTTTCTATTTTTGCTTTTGGTAGTGATTAGCAAATACATGTGCATTTTATTTCTACTTCTTCCTAACATAAAAGATAGTATACTGTGTATGTTGTTTTTAAATTTTCTTTTTTTTAGTACTTAACAGTATTTTTTGGAAATCACTTTCTTTTTGTTCTTTTCCCATACCCATACCCACCTTCCCCTTTCCAAGCCTCAGTTTGTTCTCTGTATCTTTCATTCTTTTTTATAATTGTACTTCATGGGTGTATAGACTGTAATTTAGTCAGACAGTTTCCTATACTTGGGTGTGGGTAGTTTTGAGTATTTTGCAGTTACAATAAGGTTTGCAATGAATAGTCTTGTATACGTATAGCTTCATAATGTTATACACACACACACACACACCTATACTAGTATATCTAGGGTAAATTCTTAAAAGCTGGATTGCTGGGTTGAAGAGCATATGCATATGTAGTTTTGTTAAATGTTACCAAATTCCTCTCAATCATATCATTTTACATTCTTGACAGTAATATATGAGAGTGCCTGTTCTACAGCCTCACCAGCAGAGGGTATTATGAAGCTTTTGAAATTTTGCTATTCTGTTGGATGAAACTATATCTTAATGTAGTGTCATTTTGTATTTCTCTTATTATGAGTAAAGTGTGATAAGTTTTTATATTTTAAGGGTCATTTTTTAGAACTTTTTTTTTTTTAATTATCTTTTTTGTCTTTTGCCTATTTTTCTGTAGACTTTTTGGTCTCCTTAGTTTTAAAAGTACTTTTCATGTTAGGGATTTTAGTCTCCTCTTTCCCCATACATGTATATAAAATATTTTCTCTCAGTTTTCCATTTATCCTTTGATAAAATTTTCCCCACATCCAATTTGTAGAAGAATTAAACTATGCATTTGACTGGTACTTTGGTAGACTTAATTTTTTTCTCTTTAGATCTCTGGTCCATTTTGAGTTTATTTTCTTATACGCTCTGAAGAAAGAATCTAATTTATCTTTTTCCAAATGCTAAGTCTTTTATTAATTCCTAAACTTGTTCTTAGATGTTAAAACATTTTTTTCTATGAAGTGAGAATAATTCTTTAAGATACATACATGTATATAAAGCTTACTATGCGTGCACACGCACGCACACACACACACATATAGACCAAACCATAAAGTTTAAAAATAGAGTTACCAGTAGAGGTAAAACTTTCTTCCCTTCATGCAGACTAGGATGGGTATATTATGAAATGCTTGCTTCTACAGCAAATGAGATTGTCACTACTTTTATTTTGGAAAGGAGTCGGGAGACCTGCCCCTAAATTACTTTATGGCATTTCCTGAAAGTGGGTAGCTTAACTTGGTCATTTTATTGTGTATGTATATATGCTACAGTTAATGGAAAATTGCAAGAAGCTTTTATGAAGTAGTTGCTTAAGTAAACTATATAATAAAAGCCTAATATGCAAATCGACCGAATGGCAGAACCATCAGTCGGCGGGAGGTGGGGCCGGTGAGCAGGCAGCACCAGGCCAGCCAAGGCAGGTGCCAGTGGACAGAGGGAGTGGATGACAATTGGGGGGTGGCGGTAGCGACTGGCAGCGATGGGGTGACGAGGGGGCAGGGTTGGCTGGCTGGCACCATCCCTCTATGGGCCTGCTGGTCACCTCCCGCAGAGGGAGGCCATCAGTGGCAGTGATGGGGCCGGGGCCAGCCACTCGCTGGTCAGTGCCATTCCTGACCAGCCCACTAGTCGATTCCTGCAGAGGGCAGACAGACTGCAGCTTAGGCCTGCTTCCATTGGACCATCAGTTGGACATCTCCCGAGGGCTCCCGGACTGCGAAAGGGTCTGAGTGGACTGGGCCTCTAGTATTTTGTCGTTTGTGTTTGTAGTTTAAGTGTAGAATTAGGACTTTAGCATGTTTTGCTGCTTTTGTTTTGAAACTAGTAATAGCCAGTAGTTGTGATTAGACACAGTTCTTAAGCACAACCTGTCCTCTTTCTGCGCCCTTTGCCTCATTGATGGGTAGTACCTTCTGAAGGACTGGAGAAATAAGCTCAGTGCCCTCCTCCATGGCCATCTGGTTTTCTGCAGACTGTCTCTGTGAGGTAGTCTGCTGCATTATCTAAAAGGATATTAGCCTAGAAACACACTTTTCTTTTCATCTTAGCAAATATATTGATTCTTGTTTTAGTAAGATTTTTTTAAAAAGTGTGTATCACTTTTCCTCAGGCGGAAGATGCATGTCATTGGGTCAATTCTCAATAGTTAGGAAGCACTGTTCTAATATGAGCATGACTAAAGGAGTGATCAGCATGAGTGTGTTGAATACATACAATGGCCCAGGCCTGCCTATTGTATGGTATAAGACTTGTGAATGGTATACAGCTCTTACTGAGGGTGCAAATTTTCTTAATTTAACTTATTTTGTCTAATAACAAATTTTACTCATGTTTTTCTAATTGGTAAGCTAATGTATATTTACTTCAGTTGCTGTTGACCCCAAAGGGACAGTAGGGCATAGAATGCCATAAGAGCAAATAGTTAGTTTTAAATCCTTACTCTGTCAGTTACTATATGACCTTGGGTGACATTCTTAACTTGCCTGGGCCTCACTTATATAATTTGTAATAGGGTAATAAGTAGTATATTGTGAGGATTAAGTGAGGTAATATATGTCTATGAAATTCTTAGGCATTTGCATGATGCATGGTAGACATTTAGTGAACTGTATTGATTATCATTATTATTTTAAATTATTACTTTATTAAGAACTTAAGTGCCTTTTTGGTGAAATATGTTAAATATAGCCAATATAGAATGGTGATGATGAACAATTGGGCCATGAACTTATTTTATAGTCTCTTCTTTGGCTAATTTTTCAAAATAGTCATATTTTACAACCATTGGCAAATTACATCAGCAAGCAGGGAAATTGAGGATTAAACTGTAAGCTTTCATTCTCTAAACGTGATGACAATAATTGGTCCCAGTGTCTGCCAGTGTAGGTAGCTGGGGTGTGATTTTATGATGAACTCTGCAGCCGTAGCTCTGATCCTCCTCACCTTCCCGCACAAGGGAATCAGCTCCTTTAGCAGCTGAGAATACTCCCGGCAGCCGGCTCTGTTCCTTTGGCTTCTGCCCTCAGATGGCCCAAAGATGGAAGGGAAGGAGTGTGGCTCCATTTGAAATGTTATCATTGCGAAATGATAGACACAGCTTTTGGGAAACTGACTGTCCTGGTTCTGGGGGGATTAGAGGGAAAAGGTGAGAGAGGTAATTGATCTCTATGGGTCTGGGGAATACTCTGCCTGCATCTAGATTGTAAGGATATGGGTTAGATTAAATTGTTTCCCGTTGTGTCCACAATTCTCTCTAGTTCCTTTTCCTGAGTTTTATAGTTTATCTATGAAAATTCCTCTATTCCAGTAATATCCTTTTACTTTGGCTACTAGATTAATTTATTTGAGATTTTTTAAAGGATAAAATAAATGTTAATAGTATCTCCATTTTTCTCCTTTTTCCTTTTTTTTTAAGCAAAACCAAAGCCAGTCTCTTATTTCACACTTTGTGAAGCTTTCCACATAAATCTCTAAAGATGAAAATCAGGCATTAACTTCTTTGTCATAAGTAAATTTCATTTATTGGGTCCTTTTGCTTATATGATATTACTCTAACCTTAAAGTGATTGCTGTTTAAGTAATGAAAATCAAAACACTGAGTCTGTGGTATTTTTACCCTTGAAAGCATGTAATAAGATATCAGATGAGTCACGTTACCTGCCCTTCAACACTTCATCCCTGCATTTTATCACCCCTTTGTCCAACAGAAAGCTTCCAGGAAACTAGCTGAGGTATAGCTAAATGCAAAAAATGCTTCAATTTAATGGAAAAAGACAACTAGATGATTGACAGTGGTTATTCAGTGACTAGATCACAGAAGCTACTTTAAAATGATTTTATTTAAAACTTTAAAAGCTTAAAGGGCACAGAGTTAACTGATTATTCATCTCCTTGCAGCAGTGTACTCTAAATTGGGTCTGCTCAAAACTCACTAACCAAATGGATAAGGTTCTGTTTAAGGAAGCACAGGAAAGCTTTTCTGTTCCCTTGACAACTAGCTGTTCTAGGTGAGTATCTGCCTTAATTGGCAGACTTGTAGTAATTCCTCATAATTTGGGTGAAGTGATTTTGTGAGTATTCCACGTCATCACCTACAGTGACTTTCCCAAATAGGCACTGTTCCATTTATAGAGTAAAGAGTTATGAGGTCCAACTTACCTTATCTCTCACACAGAGTCTTTTGTAGTTAGTATGAGGGGACCTAGGTTTTGGCTTGTGCTGTGCTTTTAGTCATTCTCTTCTTCAGAAACTCCAATAGGAAGTAGCCAGTTATATTTTTCATGGGCAAAGTATTTGTAAGTACATACATACTACCAGACTGTGTTGTAAATGGCTATGGGGGAACACTGTTCATTTATAGAGCTTGACCCTCTGGAGGCACTACCCATCTTAATTTTAGAGATTACATTTCAAAGTGTATTAAGGAAATAGCCTAGTTATTTTCCCTCGGCCAAATCTGTGCACAGTCTAGAATGTACTTGCATTGTCAGTTTGACGGACCTCTCTATAGAATAATGAACAGAAAAATTGTATTAATTGTGTGTTTCATAGTATTTATTTGGGACTTAAGATTTATAGTTTTAAAATGTGATTATTGCTTTACTAGTTATATAAATAACTATTTCTTATCCTAATATTTTAATTATTGCAATGATTAGTGTCCTATGTATTAATTATATGTCCTCTTGAGTTATTGGAAACTCTGACTTCAGTGCAATTGAGCCCAGTGGTCAGGATGTATTTATTGCCAGCTCTTTGTGTAGCTGTTGTCTGCTCATTTGTAAAAAAGAAGCAAGGTGCCTTGCATGGATCTCTCAGAATGAGATAAAAATAATGTCTAAATATACATTATTTTGAACCCCCCCCAAAAACATAATTTTCTAAAAGTATTGCTGTTTATAGTAATGGTGCCAAGTCATACATTAATTACCTGCTTTGTGACCACTGTAGTGAGCATAGCTTAGGAATTTGTTTCTTTTGGCTTGGAGGCCAGGACCATTGTCCTTCTAGGATACTCTGCCTGCATCTAGATTGTAAGAATCTGGATTAGATTAAAAAGTGGAAGAAATAAGAGTCTGGCACTTTCTGGTTAACAGATCATAACTGTGGTTTGTTTCAGGTGGCCTTCTGATAGCATCTGCTCATTTTGGAGCGTATGTATACGGGACAGACATAGACTACAACACAATTCATGGCTTGGGTGAGTATGGTTCTAGACAGTGTTGCAGTCTTTGCTCTTGTACCAAATGTGCCTTGAAAATAAATATTTTTATCTACTTTCAATGTTAAAAATGAAGTGTTGTGGTATAATATAGTTTTACTTATTTTTACAACAATAACACTTCCTTGGATATCTGCTTTTTACGAAGTGATCCTGGAGGGACACAGTGATGCATAAGAAAAAACCCTCCCTCAGAGGTATTGTGGTCTGAGGAAGAGAGATTTTTTTAAAGGAGGCGAACCGTAAGGTAGTGAACTTTAGGGTTGGGAGAGAAGAACTCGGAGAGAGCCATTTTGTAATCAGCATGTCTGTGCTGATAAAACATACAGTTTCTATTTGAAGATTGCTTGCTTTTGAGGGGATTTTGGAAAGTAGTTTAAAATCTGGAAGCTTTGCTGATGTATTATTCAATGAAATTGAATCAAACTGAAAAAGTAATTCCTATAGCTGAATGCTATTAGAAATGCCAGGTTTCACTGATGATTTTAAAGTTGTTGGTATGTACTAGTTAAAGTATTGCAGCTAGAATCAGCCCTTAAAATACTCTTTTCATTTTTCCTATTCAGTGTAAGTTATTATATAGGTGAAAATTTATTCTACGTTCTTTTCTTTTGCTGAGGCAATGTACACTAATAAAAGAGAAACATGTAAATTGACCATCACTCCGCTACGCCCACCAGCCAATCAGAGCAAGTATGCAAATTAACCCAACAAAGATGGTGGTTAATTTGTATACACAGATGCGGCATGCAGACTGAAGACAGCATAGAAGGAAGAAGGAGGGAAAGGAAAGCAGGGCAGTGGTGGCAGCAGGAGGGAAAGCACAGGGCAGCAGCAGTGAGGGCATTGGCTGTGGGAGGGGAAGTACAGGATGGGGAAGGGCAGCGGCGGGAGGGAAAAGTGTGGGGTGGGGGGCAGTGGCGGTGGGAGGAAAGGAAAAGCACAAGGCGGCGGGAGGGAAGCCTGCCGGAAGCCCTTTTCTTGCAGGAATCTTCCTGCAACGGGCCTTCTAGTTTAATATTGTACTTGCTGACCTGTCTTTTTCCTGGGCTTGACTATAAGGAATTTAGTAATATTTATCATAAGGAAAATGAGATGTATTTAATGAAGTTCACCTAAGTAAGCTAACAAGAAAAAATATTCTTTGTCTGCAATATGTTAAAGTACTAAGCAGATTTGTTTCAGCTTGCTTTTAGTAGAAGTGGTATGTTTGCTTTAAGGAAATTGTCATGTAACTTATTTGAATTTTTATTTATGAAAGTTGTGTTTAAACTTCATTATAGTGTAATGGGTAGAATTCTGATGGACATAGCATTTCCTCGGAGCTCATCCAAGATGCTGATATGTCCATTCTGATCTCCTACTTAAGTCAAATATCCTCAAATTTCTCCTATTTTTAAAAATACAAACCCTTTTCTGTCAATCCTGTGGACACCTTCTAGCTACCATTTTGTTTTCCTCTTATTTTGCCTAAGTACTTCTTGAAAAACTAGTATTTACTAGCTATCTTCCCCTTCTTCATCTCATTTTCTGGAACCCCTTATTTGTCAGCTTTCATGCCTACAGAAAACTCTAAGGCCACAGGTTGACAGGATTTGGCAGTGTTGACATTTACAAAGCCTCCTTTGGTTCCCGAGACAGTAGTCTCAGCAGGTCGTACTTTTATGTCCTTGACTTCCATTGCAGCCTCCGTCAGGCCTTGTGGCTTTCTTTGTTCTGTGTTTACACATGGCTTTTCTCCGGCATCTCTCTGCCCCCTTCTCCTGTCAACACTACATGGTGCAGTCTTATCATTCTCCTTTTGACGTTTAAGTTTTGTTTTTACTGTGAAGTAGATCATTATACAGAAGGTTATAAAAATAGAATAAATATAAAACAAACACACATGTAACTGCCACCTAGGTTAATCATGTCATTCATTCTTAAGGATTTAAGTTTATATACTGGTGACTCTTATGTGTGTATATTCTGACCTCCGACTACCTGCTGAATAGCTCTTCCTGAATGTTGTGTAGGTAGCTCACAAGCAAGACTGATGCATCTCAAGTGAATTACATCTTTTTTCCTCTTAGTTTCTCTCATCTTAATTGATGGTATCCCATCCACTTTTTTCTCCTAAACTAGTACTTTTGAACAACTTCAATCCTGCCATAACTTTTCATCTGTAATGTCTCCATTTTGTCCCCCGCACATGCATTTCCCAAATTAACTTAGTTTCTGTTTCATTGATCTGATTCATCACTATTTCTACATCGGACTGTTTGCTGTTAGAGGAAAGGAACCACATTTTTTTCAACTCTGTATCTTGCTAGTATATGCTTTGAACTCAGTAAGTACTGAATTAGTGTTTTAAGGCGGTTTTACTTGAAAAATGACAAAACAATACCAGATATCAGTACATTTTACAATTCAAAATATATTTTATAATAAGTTGAAATAAACTTGATTTGTATAATAAAATGATTTTTTAAGTGAAAGCAAGTTGTATTTGAATAAATGTAGGTGTAGATGAGTTAAATATTACTTTGATTTAGTGTTTCCTGTCTTCCTTTTTCTCTCACCTCAGGAAAGGCGAGTAGGAAAAACCAGAAATGGAGAGGACCAGATGAAAACATTAGGGCAAATCTCCGTCAGTATGGGTTAGAGAAGTATTACCTTGACGTCCTGGTTTCTGATGCATCTAAACCTTCCTGGAAGAAGGGCACATATTTTGATGCAATCATCACTGATCGTAAGTTTGCTTTTATACAAAAGTAGGAGTAGGATTCATTTCTTGAAGTCATTCACATTTAAAATACAGACTTTACACACACACACACACACACACACACACACACACACGATGCCAACTTGTACTGGTATTCTCCCCACCCCCATCTTCACATAGTGAGAAGGAAAGAAGTTTGTGAATATAGGTAGGGTACCCATTGAACTAAGTAGTAAAGAGTTTACTGTTTAGATTTCTTAAACTATGTATATTAACTTGTCATCCCTTTATTTCTTCACATTATTTTTGAGACATATATTTGTTTTCATGTTTGTTTTATATTTGGCTATAGTTGGTCATTAGTGTACCCACTGGATCCAAAGTGTCATTTGCAATTATGGTATCAGATTTCGAAGAAGAGAGTTTCATAGAAACTCTCATTTTTCCATGTGTAAGTTTTTGTGTTTTTTTGTAGTGCCTGTTTGCACTGACATCTCCTTTCTAGAGTTACAAGAAATTCTGTGGACACTGGGCTTGCGAATGCACTGAGCTTCAGGAATTCACAGGAGAACTGTATTCTGTGCCTCATGAGTTTTGGGCTTTTCTGGCATCCTATAAAAGAACAGATCTGCCTTTTCTAAAGTATTTGGCAGTAAATCTGTAAATAGTGGCAAGTGTATCTCAGCCCTTCCATCTCAGCTCACTTTAGTTTGGTAACTAATCTAACAAAAGAAAAATGACCAATGCGATATAATGTCAGCAATGAAGATATTTTATGAAAACTGGGTAACTTTTTAACGATCTACTTTATTGTTACTTTCATTATAGTTACATAAAATATAGTTATTTTCTCTGATGAATTGAGAATAAATTGTATATATTGTGGCTCTTTACCCCTGTACCTCAGTGTGTTATTTCCTAAGAATAGGGATAGAATCTTAGCAAAAGTACAGCTATCAATGCAATAGTTTAATCTATATTTTGCCATCAATTTTGTCAAATGACCTAGTATCATTTATAGCCTATTCCCCCCTCTAGTGTAGTATGTATTCTAGTGTTAGATATTGCATTAGCAATCATATCTTTTAAGTTTCCTTTAATTTGTAACACTTTCAGCGCCTTTCTCTGTCTTTACATTTTTGAAGATCACATGTCCTGCCTGTCCTCCCAAATCTTTTAAATCAAATGTTTTTTGTGTTACACATTCTCAGCTGGAATATTGCAGAGGTGACGTGTACCCTTCTCGGTGTCACAACTGGAGGCACATGAGTCCATCTGCCCCTCGTTGAGGAGTAGGTGACTTTTGACTACCTGTGTTACCTGTGTTTTCTGTCTAGCTCCATATGGCATCAGAGAATCTACCAGAAGAACAGGTTCACAGAAGGAAATCCAAAAGGGGATAGAAAAATGGTAAGTGAAAGCTAAATATGATGTACTTTGAGAAGAAGCATGTTGTTTCTTGCTAATTAACTCAGTTTTTAACAGCCTTAAAGATTTTTACTCATTTTGATTTTTTGTTTTTGTCTAGTCCAGAAAGTCATGTTCCTGTTTCCTTGAATTATCATCTGAGTGATATGTTTTTTGACCTGTTAAACTTTGCAGCTGAGACTCTCACATTAGGTGGAAGACTAGTCTATTGGTTACCAGTATACACACCAGAGTATGTAACATTAAATTACTTCATTTTAATTTTTCTATGATGTTTGTATAGCATATTTTTTTCACTATCTAATTGTCTTTAGGATAAATATCTTTCTACTTAATATATATGGTAGTCTTTGTTTACCTGCATATATGTATAAAACTGGCCCCTTTCTCTTATCGATGGAATTACTTTGACCTTTTTATTTTATATCAAGGATTAATAAACTCTGGCCAGTGGGCCACATATGGTCCTAGGCCTACTTCTCTCTCTAAGGCTTTTTTTTTTTTTTTAATATATTTTATTGATATTTTACAGAGGAAGGGAGAGGAATAGAGTTAGAAATATCTATGAGAGAGACATTGATCAGCCGCCTCCTGCATGCCCCCTACTGGGGATGTGCCCGAAATCAAGATACATGCCCTTGACCGGAATCTAACCTGGGACCTTTCAGTCCGCAGACTGACGCTCTATCCACTGAAGCCAAACGGGTTTCTCCTACTTCTGTAAGGTTTTTGAGCTAACACTGGGGTTTTATATTTTTAAAGGGTTAAAAAAAAACAAAAAGAGCAGTACGTGACAGAAACATACATGGCCCACAAAGACTAAACAATTTACTCCCTAGTCCTTTAGAGAAAATGTTTGCCAATTCCTGTTGTACCCGCATTTGGCTCAGTGTCTGGTATAGCTGCTGTTCAGTGGATGTTTTTCCAGGCCACAAAGAGATAATTTCTAACAACTTCACTGAGTGATTCATGTACCTACTACTAGCTAGCTTTAATAGATACTGGCCAGAATGATCACATTAAACGCAATGCATCTTTTTAAAAAGCTAACACCAATAAAAAACTATGCATATGCTTAAGGTCCTGATTATGTTCAACATTATTGGTTTGGGTTTTATTATTTAATAATTATTAATTATAAATAGAGCTGCATATATCAACAATGAAAGACAAGCTGTCTTGAATAAGATGAGATCCTTAGATTGGAAAGATAGTGGCAAGCTCAAAATTGGATTATTTCTTCAATTTGCTATAGCAGTCTTAAAAAAAAAAATACTTTAGCCGAGACTGGTTTGGCTCAGTGGATAGAGTGTCGGCCTGTGGACTGGGGGGTCCCAGGTTCGATTCCGGTCAGGGGCATGTACCTTGCTTGCGGGCACATCTCCAGTGTGAGGTGTGCAGGAGGCGGCTGATCGATGTCTCTCTCATCGATGTTTCTAACTCTCTATCCCTCTCCCTTCCTCTCTGTAAAAAATCAATAAAATATATTAAAAAAAAAATACTTTAAGCAAGTAAGCTTGCTACTGGAATTTAGCTTATCTAAGGCAAGAGCCATTTTAGCACAGACATAAATAAATGTTCTCCTCTCTGAAAGTATTAATAAAACCCCATCTATCAGTTCACATATCAGACACCTGGGATCTGGCAGGATGTTGAACTACGTGAACATAGTACTGGGAATAAAGAAACCAATAAGCTGGCTTGCTTTTTACTTTAGAGAAGTCATTTTACTCTTTAGAATTAATTTTCCTTATTTCTTAAATGAAGAGATTAAATGTGATTAACAAAAACATAAGCCCGTGTTAGGGAGTCGACATGAATGTGTAGTCTTATCAGCTAATAAATAAATACATGGCTATGTAGGCCAGGCCTTTGTAACTTTCAATGCAATGTTTATAAAACAAACAACAGAAAACAGCACAGTTTTCAGCTGCCATTAAGAAAAAAACAGACAACTTTAACACATTTCTAAAGTGATTTTTGTATAATTATGAATAGTAAATATAAGAAAAAGAATTACATGCTGTAAGTTCTGGTATTATTCCTTAAATCCAAGGACATTTTGAAAAGTATAAGTCATAGTAAAAACAAAATACTGTCTAAAAGTTTAGTTATTTGTGAAGAATTGTTAGAGCTTATGATTGAAATGGATTTTCTCACTGTCTGGTTTTAAAGTGCAGTCAACAAACTTCTGTTTTTCTTCCTTGAGTCTAGATTGTCCCCACTCTAGTATATCAGATTTTTTACTAGTGTCTAGATGCTCTGTATCTTTTCTCCTTTGTTTATTCTGTCCCCATTGCTTATTATATATACCCTTCTTCCCTCTGGTAAAATCTAGTCCTCTTTCAAAGCCTTACTTAATTGTCACTACTTCTGTGAACTTTTCCCAGTCTCCTCAGCAGAATTGTCAATTCTTCATCTGAGCTCTCAGTTTATTCTTGCCACTCAGAACATAAAATTACTGTAGACCATAGGTATTTGTGGGTTAATTATTCACAATCATAACTACTTGCCAATGATCCTGAAGAGCTGTGTAATTAATTTCTTTGGACATGAATTCCACTCCTGTGTGACTGATGTTATAGGAGTTGCTAAGTTATTTGCCCAGGTTAAACATGCCCATATAGTGTTGTTTTCTGAAGTGATTAGAAACTGTTTCATCGATGTCTTAAGTACATGTATTAATTAAAATTATATTGATTTTGTACTTCTGGTTTGATTTATAAATTTATTTTTTATTTTATAGTTGTATAGGGGACATAAGCATAAGGAATTTATCTCTAATTTATCTTTGCATATATGTCAACTCCATCAGGAAATAAAATATTTTTCCCTTTGAAAAGGGTGCATTACTAAGTTTGATAAACAGCATTAGACATTAGTAAACCCTGCTGTTCGCAAGTGTAAGGTCAAGGCTCTATCTTCTCTCTCATCACTTTTTATTTTAATCTGTCAGTCATGGTGCTGAATGTATTCTTTTATATCATCAATACTTTATATGAAAACTCCAAATTGATTTTAACTAATGTTGTAGAACAACATTTCTAACAATGTAGTAAACGTTAGAGAATTATTAGATGAGGTAAAATCTGAAATGGTCATTATTTGTTGGGAAGCCTTAAGGAAGTACTCAGAGAAAGACTTCAAGAGAATTCCTCCCACTGATAATAAAATGAAGTGCATTATAGATGTTGCTTGGTAAGTGGGTGATGAAGGTTTTGAGCATGTGGCTGAGGTCATGGGGAGAGCGCCTTGAAGGTCAGAGAGACCTAGAGAAGTCAGAAAAAAGGGGTGGTGAAGATGATGGTGACGTGTTAGAAGAGGCTAGCTGAGAGGCTCGTCCTTTAGGTCAGTGGTCAGCAAACCGTGGCTCGTGAGCCACATGTGGCTTTTTTTGGCCCCTTGAGTGTAGCTCTTCTACAAAATACCACGGCCTGGGCGAATCTATTTTGAAGAAGTGGCATTAGAAGAAGTTTAAGTTTAAAAAATGTGGCTCTCAAAAGAAATGTCAATCCTTGTACTATTGGTATTTGGCTCTGTTGACTAATGAGTTTGCCGACCACTGCTTTAGGTGAACTGTCAGCTTCTTCCCCATCTGGGATCAGAGCTTTAAACGTCCCCTTTGATAAGTGTTTCCAGAGACCATCTATCGAGAAAGGTATAAAGATTTACAAAAGAAAAGTAAAAACTGGCGATCACAGTGTTATTAATGGTACCCATACCGAGTGAACCCCTTCCCCCATTGTTCTGCATTCTGCTCTAGAGCTTTTTCCCCATGTCTGTCAGCTGCTGTTTCTGCCAGTACTGATACCAGTAACCTGTCCGATGTCAGGTTCTGAACCCCTGCAGCCTGCCTGTCCTGTTTTCTAGGTGTCACCTCCATTCACATGGTTCCTGGCAGTTACCACTGCTCATTATCGTCGCTCCCTGCAGTTTTATTCCAGGGTTAAGGTGGCCAGAGAGCTGGTGCCATCTGCAGTGTTTATTTTAGTGGTCACCTATTTGAATTATCTTATAAATAACTTCAGCCTGGTATTTTTACCAAGTTCATGGAGGTCCCAGGATGCCATTAAAATTTTGCAGGGGCAAAATTTTATTAGGGAAAGTATATGCCGTAGTAGACTGTATACTTTAGGAAATCATTTAATCTGATTCATCAGTCTCATGAATGTCAAGTTGTAGAATGCATTTGTCTGTTTTTGGTGTTCTTGTGGGATCCTTTAGGGTAGAGTAGTTGTCTTGTATTTTTGTGGTTTAATTTCTTGTAATTCTTCAATAAAACGTACTTGTATTCTCTTATTCCCATTCTATAGGTAAAACAGATGTGGTAATATTAAAATACCTAGATTGTTTATGGGTTATGTAAGCAGTAAATATGTAATAAAATAGTACCATATCGCAGCAGTGGGAGGGGGTCTCATACACACTGGGTAATCCCAGTGACCATCTGTGTGGGGTGTACATGCTAAGTGTTTGTAACAGTCAGCTGTTCCTCCTTCAGATACACTGAAGAAATGGTACCCTGGCATCCTTGCCTGAAACTTATTAGCAACTGTGAGCAGAAGCTTTCTAGTCACACAGCAAGGCGCTTGATAACAATGGAAAAGGTGAAGAAATTTGACGTAAGTTATCCTAATATTTTGGCATAAATTCTGGAAGGATCACAAGTTGATTTTTTTAGTTTTCCTCTAATAGAGTTTGGAATGTTAGTCCTTGATTAAAAAAAAAATTTGATTCAGAAAAAAGAAATTATCAGTGAATTCAGGAAAAGTCGGAAGGTGAAGAGGTATGTGGCATTTGGTGGGGTTAGCAGGGGTGGGGAACATTTGGCCAGTGGGCCATATAAGGCCTGGGAAATCATTTGGCCAGGCCCTGCCAAAGCATTAGGGGCGAGTTAATTAGATTAACCAAATGTAGCAGGCCAGCTTTTCAGTGATAATTTCATGTGGCCTGTGAAGGATGTTACAGATATTCAAATGGCTCTTGGCACGTTCCCCACCCCTGGGTTAGAGGGTTGAAGTAGGATATAGAAATTGAATAGAAGCACAGAATTAAAGTTGACCTTAACTTCTCAGACGTGATTTGACATTCTTGTTGCTAACTCGGTTATTAAACGGCATTCTTAATATAACTCTCTAATTAGCAAACTGCTGGTTACTATTTTTCTCCAAAAGCATAACTTGATTGTAGACTATACCGAATAGGAAATATCACTTTATATAAGGGAGAGAGAAGTCTTTGAGGGCCCAACACATCTTTCTGCTTTCCTCCTTCTCTCCCCCTTCCTCGCCCCCCCAACACACTTATGCTTGAGAAGAAAGAACAAGACGTCTGTCTAGATCAGAACAGAATTGCTATGAGAAACGCCTTCTAATGGAGCTTGTCTAAATGCAAAGAATGCTCTTTGGACTGTACTTAACCTGGTTTGACAACAGAAGCCCTTCCAGATTTACTAGAAACTTGGGCAGGTCTCATCTTTGCTTTGGATCTATGGAGTGAATAGAAAAGAACAGAATTTAGCGATGTGGGCATTTTTTCATGTGCCTGTTGACCATCTATCTATGTTTTCTTTGGAAAAATTTTTATTTAGATCTTCCCATTTTTTAATCAGATTTTTTTTTTTTGCTATTGAGTTGTATGTGTACTTTATATATTTTGTATATTAACCGTGTATCTGACATAGGGTTTTTCCTTGTGATGTCTTTGTTTAGTTTTGTTTTGCGGGTAATACTGACCTTTGAATGCTTGTCCAGTCCATCTGGTCCTGAACTTTTGTTGAGAGGTTTTTGATTACCGATTTAATCTCCTTACTAGTAATCTGCCTATTCAGGTTTTCTATTTTCTTCATGACTCAATCTTAGAAGGTCATATGTTTCTAGGAATTTACTTATTTCTAATACGTTGCCCAGTTTGATATATAATTGCTTAAAGTAGTTTCTTATAATCTGTGTATTTCTGTGGTATCATTTATAATGCCTCCTTTTTCTTCTGATTTTATTTCACTTCTATTTTAATTGTGGGCAATTTCACATTGAATTCCCTTGAGTTTAAGAAAGTCTAGTATTTTTTCCAGATTTATAATATTTTTCTAAGCAAATTAATTTGATATTGAGAAGAAGAACTAGAGAATGATATAAGAATGCTTCTGAGAATTTTTCTTCTGCATGAAAATAAGGGCACTCACCTTAGATATTTTTAAAGCTTTAATAGCAGTATTAATTTTTGTTTGTTTGCTTTTTACCATATTCCTCTTAAAAAAAATTTTTTAAAGGATAAAGACTAATGTGTAAGTAATTTTTGAGATGTCTTTATAAGATCAAATTTGATCAGTGAGTTTTAACTAGTATGGGGTTTAATATAACTTAAAATACTGTCTTGTTAAATTCATCATGTTTGGTTTTCGATTAATTACTTCATTTCTACCTTCTGTTTGTATGGCGAGAGGTGTTTATAATTGCAGTAAGATCCCAGTCCTTTATAATGCAAGTGATGACATAAAATTGTCAAACAGTTCTCACACGCGTCTAACAAATTATTCTTGGACTTGTTCAGTGTTGTTGATTTTGGCAATGGAAGACTATTAATTTTAGATTTTTACACTTTTGTATATGTATCTCTTCATTTTTGATTTGTCACTTGTTAGGTTTAACTTCAGTATAACTTTTGGCCCACTTGCTAGGTTGTTATAAAGTGTTCTTCCTTTCCCCCTTTTAAAATGTAAACAGATGCAAGAACTGTCTAAAGAATGAGGATTTTTCACAAAATTTTGTATCTTTAGATTATTGGCAATATAGTGTTTAGATTTATTGAACATTAGTAGTAAAGAAGAACATTCTTGCCAACCATGTTGAAATTATGAAGATGCCTGATAAGAAAAGCTAGTTTTTTTGGTCAGTATTCCATGTTTATATAGTCTGAAAGCTAGGTGAATGATAAATAACACTTTAATAATGCTTTATTGTTTACAAAGCTTTTAAATCCATTGACCTTATTATTTTGTACATTTTAGAGACTAGGAAGTGGCTGAGTTGAAACCAAAACTCTTCTTCATACTTGAAATCCTGTACCCGTTTTTAGGCATCATGTTGCCTCTTTACCAAAACACATTTCTAGCTTTAGAATATGCCAGATTAAAAGTCAGATATTTTTGAGGAGCATATTACTAATTTCTTTTAAAGATAGACTTTCCTCATCACTCATGGTACCATAGTAAAATGTGATTTATTTTACTCATTTCTCCTGTTGCTACAACATGTAGCTGATGCTGGTATATATAGTTTTGGTTAGAGTGGTTACTCCTATAGAGTATTTTTCTCTTATGAAAATCATAGGAGAGAAATGCTGATTTCCAGAGTTGTGCACAACAGATTGGAATATGGGTGTAATAGTTACGTCTCCAGTGAAAGTCACCTAAAACAATACCCTCTCAACCTTTTCTACCAGTATACTTGGACAGATGAAAAAGGTCCCACAGTAGCCATTTCCAAGACTTCCTTGAAGTCTTTTTTATACATCTGTGCCACTATTACAATCTATAGTACTTGTTTAAATATAAAAATTTATTTAAAATTATCATTGAACTGAATGGGCCATCCTGTGCACTCTTTGTTTTGTGGCTTGTTTACCTGACTTGCTAGCTTAGACTCCTAGTTATTTTAAGAAGGACTAAAGTGTTGGTAAGTTTTATTCTAGGTATTTTATGGACATTAATTTAGATTAGTGTTACAATATTGTATAGATTAGTTGTCATTTTTTATAGCTAGCCAGAGTAGTTCAGATTATCCTATATAATAAAAGCATAGTATGCAGATTGTCCCCTCGACCAGGAGGTTGTCTGGGAGTTCAACTGGGGGGAGGGCAGCCGAGGGAAGGGAGGGAGGCCCCACAGTGGCAGGTGGCTGGGGGAAGGGAGGGAGCACCGGGCCAGCAGCTGCATGAATTTTGTGCACTGACCCTCTACTTTAAAATAAAGAACAATGGATGATCATAGTGGCAGGTGATGAAAGTTCATGTAATTTTTTATTTTGAACTGAATGAAAATGTCTAGTAACATGAAGCGATGAATTCTTCATTAATCAGAATACAAGGTGGCCAAAACTGAGGTCTTTCACTAAAGGATTGAAAGATTTTGAAGCTGTAGAGAGAGAAAGAACAATTAGCATTATAACATGTTTTAAATGAGGAAGGGACAGAAGAGACATTGAGGTCACTTTTTTTGAGTCAGTGACTTATTGATGGTTTGAAGTGGAAGAAATTTGTCTTTTGGTAGGTAGTTTATATAGAATGGTAGGAAAGTTATATTGCTAATCATAGACTGGTGTTTTGCTGAAATAATGCTAGTTCCTAATTCCATTATGCATTATTCTTTCTTACTAGTAGAATTAATATCAGTAGTTGTTTTTTCTTTTGCAGCTGTTTGCATTAAAGGTGTTTCCTTCTGGTTGTCTTTTTTGCTGAAATACTTTTGTTTTTTGCCTGTCCATTGTATGATGGTGGACAATTTCCTTATGATTATAGCTATGAAAGATTGGAGATTAGGTATGACGTATTTTAATCATACAGCATGCTGGTAGGAAATAGATGCTAATTCATTTATCAGTAAGAAAAATAAGATAAGAACATTGGTAATTGGATATGAACTTAGTCTAGGTCTTAATACACTACCATATTCATTATCAGCAAAGTGTGAAAGTGTGTGTGTGTGTGTAGGAGAGAGAGGACCTTTCTAAAATTTATTTTGCAAAACAGGTCAGAAGGAAAGTCCTTGCATTATCTATAAGTTGTACGTTTAGATGTTTGAGAAAGGCTTATAAAAGAAGGATCCTGGTGATGCTGCAGATAGTGCTGCAAAATTCAGTTTTAGGGATCATCCCACCTACTTCTGAATGAATTGCTTTGCTGTTAAAGGTGCTTTTCCTTGAATTTAAATTTTAGCGAATTATCATTTTACTTTTTTTTTATATACTTCTGCAATTAAATAATCTTGCCAAACAAACTGGATTTTTTTGTTAAGTTAATGGTCTCGTAATAGTTTTAAGTTATTGTTTCTGGCAAATCAAGAAGTAAAAGTCTGGCCCCTCCCTCCAGGAAGGCAATTATTTAAGATCTCTGGTGCCATTTATGGAACTCTTTGGATATGACTCTTTATTTGGACAAAGCTTGGGGCAAAGCTGTTCCCTTAAGGCAGAGCACCTGTTTTTGTGTTCTAACTCTACTGCTCACATTTTCAAGCTTGACAGTAAAATGTCTTTAATATACTAATGCTGTAGAATCTTCGGCAGATGTCAGTTGCAAATATAAAGTACAATCTGGGAGTCTAAGGTATGACTGGTTTAGATAAATGAAAGTTTATGTGTTCAATTAGCATAATCCCCTGGAGCTTGCTTTATAATTCTCAGCTGACAAAATTTCTACTTTGTATTTTTTTCTTATTTATCATGTCATTTAAGTTAGAATGATCTTTCTAGTGCTCTTCAAATTCAAACATGAACTTGTATCTTCTTCCCTTTCCATAACCTACCAGGAATGCAACCCTGAGATTTTAATGTGTATTTTTTTTGTCCACAATGTAAGGGTGCAGTTTAATGAATAGTTAGTTATAAAGTGAACATCTATGTAACCACCACATGGTCAAGATTACTGAGTAACCCAGCACCCTGGAAGCATCCCCTGTTGTGGCTATTTGTGATCATAAACAACTCTCCTAGCAAGTGTAACCATTAATCTGACTATTATGGTAATTACTTTCTTGTTTTCCTTTGTAATATTTTCACTACCGAATTTATCCCTAAGCAAACTTTGCATCTTTTTGTTCTTTTTTTTTTTTTTTTTTAATATATTTTATTGATTTTTTACAGAGAGGAAGGGAGAAGAGATAGAGAGCCAGAAACATGGATGAGAGAGAGACATCGGTCAGTCACCTCCTGCATGCTCCCCAGTGGGGATGTGCCCGCAACCAAGATACATGCCCTTGACCGGAATCGAACCCAGGACCTTTCAGTCCGCAGGCCGACGCTCTATCCACTGATCCAAACCGGTTTCGGCATGTTTTTGTTCTTTATATAAATGTATTCGTGTTTTATTAATTTTTTAATGAATTGTGACAGTTTTAAAAAGTTGCCTAGGAGATAAAGCTTCCAAATTAAAGCGAGAGAGTACGTATATGTGTGCCTGCACATCTTTTGGCCTATTACTCATCTTTTGCTGCTTAGTTACGGTCAGTACAGTTCTTGATTTTAATCAAATATTAGATATAATAACTAATAAGTTGTCATCACATTTTATCTCTATTCTTTTAATAATTGAGGTTTTGAGTTTTATAAAGGTACAGATTTTAGTGGAGAGCATGTAGAAAATACTTATGTTCTAGTTCATCACGATAGCATGACCATCCATGATGTTCTTTTTACAGTTAAAAAGAAATTATGTGCTGAGTGCCAGATGTCAAAGTTCAGTTGTTAAATGTCAACTCATTTTCAAAACTCCAGATAGGAAGATTTTAATATAAAAATATTTTAGTAGACTTGAAGTAATTTAATATCTTGAAGAGTAATGGCCTTTTTTAAAAGGTACACACCATATGTAAATACCTAATTTCAGGATGAAGATTTTCAGCCTTACCTTGTCCCCATTAAGCATAGTGCTAGAGGTTTCTCTTAATAGTATTAGACGCCAGACTCCTGACCTCCTTGTCCTTGGTTTGGAAATGGCCGAGTGTTGTTTATAGTTGTATAACTTTAGCACAAGTGGTTTCTATAGCTACTGCCCAGTACCAGATGTAGAACAGTGGGAAGCTTTGATAAGGGGAGCAGGATTTTTAAACAAAAGCAGGACGTGGGTAATTACCCTGAAACTGAACTGAGGCCCATTATATTCAGCACTGTCATTTACATTTCATTTCACTCTCTGCTGATTACAAGGAAGAAAAGCTACGCACTGTTTTCTCTTCCATCTCTCTGCCTTCTTTCTCTGACCTTATTTAAGAATATATATCATAGCTTTAATATTTCATGGACTCCAACGTCTATCTTGACACAATCTGATGAGCGTTGCCTGTTTGGTGGCTTTTACTGTGATGACAGCATCATTGGTTTTCACTTATCATAGAATAAGTTTCCTAAGCCATTTGTATTCAAGTGTTTGCAATGAAACTGCTGTTCTATATAAACCACTGTCACTTTGAGAATATGAATGACTTAAGGTCAGGACTAGTGAGGTAGAAGAAATCATTATCTCATTATCAGGAACTGTCAGTAAGTACCAGGACAATTTAAACCTGACCTATAGTTAATGTGGAAGCCATTTGGTTTTCTTCTTCATCCCCAAAGTGACACTTACTAGGGAAAAATCTCTTGTTTTTAAACAGTAATTTTAGTTAAACTAATGATTATCCTTAAGTATTTTCACCGAAGTTTAGGGGAATTATGTGAAAGTAACTCCTGGCTGTAAAGGGACACGAGAGAGCGTTTTGCCTTTAGTCAGAATGAGTGGGGACTGGGGCTCGAGAAGAGGCCACAGAGGTAAACAGGGGCTCCAGCTTGTAGTAGAGGATGGGGTGGCAGCAAGGAAGGTGAGTCACCAGATGACTTTTTTTTTTTCCTGTAAAAACGGAGGTAAGATTTTGCTGGGAGTGAAGAAATGGTTATTAATATAAGGTCTTCCAGGCAGGTGAAATTTTGGAAAAGATGCTATGAAAAATTTCTAATTTTTACATTGAAGTATTTTTCATATTTTTGTATGTTTTCTTTCCCTGCCTTGATTATATGTTCCCTGAGGGAAAAGCCATGGCTTGCATCACTCAGCATTTATGGAACCATTTGTGTGAGGTGTTGAGGCTAAACAGACAAATAAGCTGTAGTCTCTAGAAAACTTGTCCAGTGAGAGAAATGGTCACCCAGACCATTCCCCCTTACTGTGCTGAGGCCTGTAAGTGACCTGTGCAAGGTGTGTAAGCACCGAGAGTACCTACCTGAGGAGATGGTGCCTGAGTCAGGGGCGGAAGTCGGTATTTTAAACAAAGGTGCCGAGACTGAGAGGGGTTGTGGTGCATTCAGGGAACCCTAGACATGTTAGCATGTGTGAAATCCCATGTATTTGGGGGAGGAATTGATGGAGATGAAGTGGAAAACCAAAGGAATTCCTGGAGTTGAATGAAGGTCTTTACAGATTGAAGAGTAGTTCCAAGTTTGTCCTGTTGGTGATGTTTCTTAGGAGAGGGGCAGGAGTTTTAGGAAGGTCACCGAAACCTTAACAAGCAGGCGGGCTTGAGTTGTGGAAAGATAACCGCTGACACCAGCACCAAGGCTCCTGGCACGGCCTTTCAGTGGTGAGGCTGTAAGCTAAGAAAGGTAGGGCTGGACATTGTGGAGGATAACAGACGTGGCAGGCTTGGTGACTGATGGGATACTTAGGTGAGGCAGATAGGAGTTAGGGATAACTTTGAGAGTCTGGCTGGGGGTGACGGAGTGGATGGTAGTTGGGCATGTATTTTTACCCACCCCCTGCCCTGAAGGCCGTGGCACAGTGCTGCTTCCCTGGGCTGGGGCAGTAGTCTTCCAGCTGGTTCCCCTGCTTCTGCGATTGGTTCTGACTCAGTAGCCAGAGTATCTTTGAGCATGGAAATAAGTACTGAAATTCCTCTGCTCAAAAGTCATCAATGACTTTCTGTGGGGTTTAGAATAAAATTTAAAATCCTTCAGTTAACCCAATCTGCTCCTGACTCGTCTCTCCGATTTCGTTTTGTGCCACTTTCCCTTTTGTTTACCGGCCTTAGCCACACTGGCGTGCTTTCAGTTCCCGGACTGTCCTAACCTCCTCCTAGTCTCAGTCTCCTCCATTGTGTTTCCCCTCACTGCTCCCTGGAATGTTTTTACCCTGTCATTCTGAGTAAGTTTAACCCATCCTTTAGGTCTCAGATAAACACCACTTCCTTAGGGAAGCCTTTCTCGTCCATTTTCTTCACTCCACCTCACTAGGTGTGTCCTTATATTCGCACTGGAGGCCCAGTACACGAATTCATGCGGAGGGGAGGGGGGGTGTCTTCCCTCAGCCTGGACTCTCGCAATCTGGAACCCCTTGGGGGATGTAACAGTGCGCTAAGCAGCAGGCAGCCAGGGCGGAGCCGGAGCCAGAGCCGGAGCCGCACCGCGCATGCTCCTCCCGGCCGCTGCCCCTGCTGCCACTGCTTGGTGGCGCTGCTGCAGAGTCCTGAGAGGCTCCCGCCACCGCAGCTGCGCTCACCAGCCAGGAGCTGGGCTTCTGGCTGAGCAGCGCTTCCTCTGTGGGAGCTCACTGACCACTAGGGGGCAGCTCCTGTGTTGAGTGTCTGTTCCCTGGTGGTCAGTGCGTATCACAACAACTGGTCGTCCCGTGGTAACATTTTCTTAGGCTTTTATATATGTAGACTAGGAGCCCAGTGCATGAATTTTTGCACGGGTGGGGGGTCCCTCTGGGTGGCCTACAGGATCGGACTGCTGTTCGTACTCATCCCAGCTGCCTGCAGCTCCTGCTCAGCCCAGCCCCACTGTGCCTGCCGCGGGCTCGCATGCCATCAGTGCTGATTGGGATAGGCTCTCGCTGCCACCACGGCGCTTGCCAGCCATGGTCCCTGTGTCTGGTTTCCTCCCAAGGGGAGTGGCCTGCAGGATTGGGCTGAAACCGACATCTCCTGTGGGATCCCGGATTGTGAGAGGGTGCAGGGCAGGCTGAGGGACTTCAGTGGTGCACGATTGGATTGGGGTGGGGCCTTGGGAGGGCTCCAGGGTGTTTCCAGCCCATCTCTCTCAGTCCTGATAGGCCGACCAAAGCAAGCTAACTTGCTGGTTGGAGTATCTGCCCCCGGGTGGTCAGTGTACATCATAGCAACTGGCTGATAGTCTGCCTCCTGATGGTCAGTGTCTGTCATAGCAAGCTGTTGATCAGCCTTAGCATATCATTAGCATATTACACTTTGGTTCCGTTGTTCTGCTGTTTGGTCTATTTGCATATTACCCGTTTATTATATAGGACTAGAGGTCCAGTGCACAAAAATTTGTGCACTCAGGGTGGGGAGGTCCCTCACCTGGCCTGCACCCTCTTGCAGTGTGGGACCTTTGTAGGATGCCCACTTGCCGGGTTAGGCCTGCTCCCGGGGTGGAGGATCTGGCCTAAGCTGGCAGTCAGAAACCCCTCTGGTAGCCCAGCAACCCTCGGAGGATGTACGACTAACGGCTTAGGCCTGCTGGGAGTGGGGCCTATGCCGTTAGTGGGACATCCTTAGCACTGCTGCAGAGGCGGGAGAGGGCCCACCACCACCGCTGCACTGGCCAGCCCAGCCATGAGCCTGCTTCTGGCTGAGCAGCGCTTCCCTGTGGAAGGGCACTGACCACCAGAGGGAGCTTATGCTTCGAGCATCTGCCCCTGGTGGTCAGTGCTCATCATAGCAATTGGTCATTCCCAATCTTTCTGCTGTTAGGGTCAATTTGCATATTATGCTTTTATTATATAGGGTAGTGCCCTTTCTTCTCACTGTTTGTTCACAGTTTGCAAGTATATATTTGGAGATACATTGTTGAATGTTTGTCTCCCATTAGTATATAAGCTCTCAACTCACAGACCTTGACTGTTTTTCCCACCACTCAGTAAATGTTTAGGAAATGAATAGTAACTGTTTACTGATTATTTTGGGCCTTTCCTGAATAAAAGGACAATCAAATTTAGCAGTATTTAAACTATCCATTTGAAGGAAGTGTAGGAACAGATACTTAAATACAGGTAAAATTTTCTGTTTGAAAATGTCCTGAATTTTATTATTCTGACAGCACACTTCAGCATTACAGCCTTTGCTGGTTTGGCTCAATGGATAGAGTGTCAGCCTGCGGACTGAAGGGTCCCAGGTTCAGTTCCAGTCAAAGGCAATGCTCGGGTTGCAGGCCCAGCCCTCAGTGGGAGCATGCAGGAGGCAATCAATCAATGATTCTCCCTCATCTTTGATATTTCTATCTCTATTCTTCTCCCTTCCTCTCTGAAATCAATAAAAAATATTTATTTTTAAAAAATCAGCATTACAAAACATGCTAATCTTGTGGTATCTAAACCTCATTTCTCATGAGAAGCAAACCAGAACGCAGCTGAATCACCATACTCTGGAAAATACTAAAACCTTACCTCTATTCAGGGAGACGATGATAACAAAGAATGGACAATTTCTGGGAGAAGGCAGTAATTGGAAGGATTGCTTTACTGAAGTGGAGTTCTCAATGTAGTCGTCTTGAGTGATCTGTGACACTCCATTTGGGAAACACTCTTAGATACTTATCTCATAGTTTAATCCATTGTCATTAGTTCCATTTCAAGTGTCAGTTTCACATGTTACTACAGCACATAGAGTTTCTTTCTTGAGAATTTATTTCCCTTTAGATTAAGTTATAAGTGGCTGAAGTGCTTTCCTTTTAATATCTTATTTTGTTTTTTTGTGATGCTCTATTTTGATGTAGAGTTAGTTGTAAAAATAATTAAGGAATAGCTTGAAGAAAGTCTAGTTTATGTACTCCTTTCTTATTTTAGAGAATACTTTGTAATTCCAGGTTGGACATAGATGACAGTTTTATACTTTAAGAGTCACCAAGGTGAAAATGTAATGTGTATTTCCACATCACTCTTTTAACAATGGAATGCTGATGTTCCCTGGAGAAAAACAGCCCTCCTGGTCGTGTTGGTTTTCTGTAACTGAGAACTAGATGTTTACAGCAGCCAGGACTCATACCGAGAGGGAAACTCCTGTCTGAGAATGGTCAGCTCTGTTTCAAACGATCTGTATCCACAGCAGGAAATCCTCTCTGCTTCTGCCAGCAGAGGGCAGTGTACACATATGAGAACACTACAGTTTGTAAGGCTTTGGTTTCTTTGGCAAGCGTGTTAGAATTCCTCGAGTGGTTTATGTTTAGAATTAGCAGTACTGATAGGACAGGAAATTGGCTGGGTGGGACAGTGGTTAAAGGGGTTCTGTCTAAAAGTTTAGATCTGAAATATGTGCTACCATAATGTTGCTCTTCAGTGAGGAATGTCCTCTAAATGTCAAACTCCATTTTGAACTACTCACTAGTCTACCATGTGGGAAGTTAACTCTTTAGCCATTGTTTTGATGTAATTTCTACTAAAAAAAAAAAAGAAAAACAAAAGCGTTGGGAAAAGTATAAGCTTTGAAGTCTCATCTAGGCTACAGTTCTACCAGTGTTACTCAACTAGCTGTGTGACCAGCGGCAGACTATTTACACTCCTCCAGTCTCCCTTTCCTTAGCTGAAACATTTACATGATAACCTGCTGTGAAAAGACGCAGAAAATGTAATAGTGGATTTATACAAAACACATAGTTGTCAATATATACTTATTGCTTTCTTGACTCTGAACTTATATATTTCTTGTCATATTTACAATAGCTGTTTGTCTTACAAGGTTAAGTGATAGGTCTGAAAGCTGTATATTTCCATTAGGAAGCCTTCTGTAGCTAGCACAGACTTTTCTACAGAAACACTTAATTTCTGGGTATAAAAAGATGAGAAAAAATGGACAGTGTAATCAGCAACCTTAATATTTTATTCACATCTCTTTAACTCCCACCAGGCTCCAAAATTTAACCAGTAGTTAATGAAATTTGAGAAAGGTGGTCTGTAATTTTTCAGTGCTAGAGTTTTCTTTTTTTTGGCATTTCCCAGTTCTCTCTGTGTTTTTATTTTTCGTGAAGTATTTCTTATTTATTAAAAACTGGTAGAACTGAAGGATTCTGACACATGGATATACTGGGAGACAGATTTGGAAGTGTTAGGAAAACCAGAAGTTAAACACTGGGACTGGGACGAGCTCTAGTTAATGGAGACATCAAGGGTAGTGTTGCCTGAGGATACTCTTGTCCTTTTAAGTAAGCACTTTGGCCTTTGAGATAGTGCGCTGAAAAAAAAAAATCTGCAGATAATCTTGTTTGAGATGGGCAGGGAATTCAAATAGAGAAGAGGCATGAAAAGGTGGTGAAAAATATGTGCAGTTGACTATCATCATCTCAAGTGTGAGCCCTGGTAAACTGAACTAAAGATAGGATGAGAGAGAAAAAAAGAGTGTGACGTCTTCTTTGGCATTGAGGAAACATAAATTCTGAGTGTTGCAAATAGTGTATTTCATATAGGCCAGGTTATATTTGAAATGTTCATTGTTCATAGGTATATGATATTGACATGAATATATGTGATAATATGTGTTAGCCCATAAATATACTGGATGTGTCATGTAGAACATTTTAGGAACCAGGACTTTCCATTTAGATGAAAATGGTAGCCAGAGTCGCTGGAGTGCTGGCTTACCCGGAAGCAGGACTTGTGCTGCTAAGTAATATTAGAATGGCTCTTGTTACATAAGGGATTTGGAGATTCTGGGTTATCCAGTAGTTTTTGTTATAATTACTTATTTTACACTCAGGGGCAGTCATTCTTGCAGAGAGAATCTCTCCAGCGTACATCTCATGGGATTTTTCTCTCCTCCCTGGGAAAGACAGAAAAGAGGTCCCGCCTACCCGAGGTTGCATTTCTGAGGTTGCTAGTCTTTCCAGCTTTCCCAGCAGTGTGTGTTTCTCCGTAGAACTCAACCCACGGTCTATTAGGATATTAGGGGGTTTTTTGGCTTTTACTTTTATTCTGAGGCCTTCTTGAATCTAAACTGTTCAGACAAAGAATGTCATAGGTAGTCCGTACATGCTGTCTAGATAGCCATTAATTAGCACATGTTTTAAAAATTACTTTTGGGTTTTTCATGCTTCTGTTTATTCCCCGTTTCTGACTCTGATCTTTATAAATCTCTGTTCTTATCAGTTTCCCCATTTCTACCCTCCTGGTCAAAGGCAAGCTGTTTTGTTAAGCGTTCTCTTTGGTCCAGACTAGGAAGTCCGTCTTCCATTGTGCTTCAGCTTTTGCCTTCGGCCTCCTCAGGTGAGCTGCACATTTGGCAGCTTTGGCGGGTTCCCAGCCTGTCCTTCATGCCTCTGCCTTCTAAGCTTGCGGCTGCTGGAGTCACATTTCTGTCCTATCTTACCCTCCTCACCACTGCAGCTCCAGGACAGTCCACTGGCATTTCCCGTGGTGGTGATTTTGCATAGCCGGGGTCGGGGTGGGGGAGTCACAGGGAGTACAGAATGGCAGAGCAGGGCGGACTTCATTGCTGGACAGAGTGCTGATCCCTCTTGTACAAGAGGGGAAAGTGAGAGGACATTCAGCCATCTGATGTGCACTTGAATCTATCTCCCAAACATTAAGGGAAAGCCTCAGAATTGGGGAAAGTGTAAACTCATTTGGATTTTAGCCAGAAATGCTGACATATTAGATTTGCATTTGGTCTCAATATGAGGAATAGACTGGAGCAGGCTCATGGATGACAGGGCCACTGACCATTTTGGGGAAAAAAACGAGAGATGGGGAAGGCTGAAACTGCAGAACTGGAGTTATGGTGAAGAGGACACTTAGGATGCAGAGTCTAAGGGTTTAAGATGGACTGAATGAATCCTGTCTAGTTGCTCAGTGGTCAGCTGCATTCCAAAGAGTTGCAGGTTCAATTCCCAGTCCAGGGCATGTGCCTGGGTTGCAGGTTCAATCCTGGCCCTGGTTGGGGCATGTGCAGGAGCCAACCAATCAATGTGTCTCTCTAACATTGATGTTTCATTCTCTTCCCATCCCTCCCTTCCTCTCTAAAAATCAATGGAAAAAAAATATTCTCAGATGAGGATTAACAAAAGAAAAAGAAAAGACTGTGAATGTGAGAAGAAAAGGGACAGGGATTTGGCCCAGGTTTCTGATTTTACTGACGAGGTGGAGAATGAGAGAGAGAGCTTTTAAATATAACCAAGTGAAGATATTTCTTCTAAGACTAGTTCAGGAACTTGCCAAGTACAGTTTATTTTATTAACTGAATATAGGTGTACCCGCAAACAGTTTGATTTATCTGTATGACATTATACAAATGCAGTAATTTGTTGTTAGATGCCATTGGAACAGACGCTTTGCTGTTGGATAATTTTTGTAATCATAGATGATTTTAGTTTGTGCTGGACTGAGCACATCACTGGCTCAACTTATGTTGCCTGGGAAGATTCTCTCTGCCCTCTGTGCAGAGAGAATTAATTGGAACAAATGAGGTAAAATAGGTGAAAACCCTGGATACCCAAGCAAGTGTAAAGTGGGTGACACGTTTTTCATACAGGTAATAGAAAAACAATAGGAACAGATATGCACCACAGAGGGAGATTCTGCTTACAGTAAATGCCTGCTGTGGTTACAAGCTAACTAAAGAAATTAACTCCAACTCTTTATTTTCTGTCTTTACCACCGACCAGAGCCAGGACCAGAATTCACATCTGCTAAGTGATCAGTTTCTGCCGTACCAAGGTCATAATTCCTTCCGTGAGAAATATTTCAGTGGGATAACAAAAAGAATTGCCAAGGAAGAAAAATCTAGCCAGGAGTGAAAATTAAGATTTTGACAATGAAGAAAGAATAAGGATTTCATAAAAAGGACATCTGGATGTGAACTTCCATGTGCGATACAGAAAACATGCACTGTTTAAATAATTTTATATAACCAAAAAAAAATGCTACAAAGTAAATTGAACAATTCTTTTAAAATCAGCCTTGTTTTATGGACTATTTTGTTGTATGTGGTCTTTTGAACCTTATTTAATTTATATTTGTACTTTCAAGTATTATGGAAATGAAAAACAGTTATATTTTTGGTAATTAATTTACAACGGGAACTACTATTGTTGACTTTTTAGACAGTTATCTTCAGACTATATTATAGGCAATTAATAGTGGTTGAGAGTTTAGTCATTAGAGTTAATTGGTTTTTTATTGTAATTGATTTACATTGCCACTAATAAACCTTACTGAAGATTTCTAAAATTGGAGTATTTGGTGCTTTTAAGGGGGAATCTGATGAAGGAAATGAACATTTTTTTATCAGTACCAGACGCGTGGGTCAGAACCGGGGTAGTAGTGATGATGAGAAAGGCTAGGACCTGACAACCTAAAAAGCTTTCAATTCTTTGAGGCCTGTCCGCATCTGAATCTCCTCCATTCCTTGGATTTGCTCCCGCAGTCCTAACCCAGGGTTAGGGTTAGGGCACAAGGTTTGGATCATGGCTAAGGCTAGGGTACGGTTAGGTTTAGTCTATTATACCTTTTATTGCAAAAACCATCAACCATGGGCTGATAGTCAAGGTATTTGATAGACTTTTCATGCTCCATCCCCTCCACAGGCATTTGGCATTTTTGAGCTTTGGGAAATTTTTCTACATTTCTTGTGTATTTCTCTGGCTGTTCTTTACCAAGTCTTGTCAGAGGCTCAGAACATGGCTCCAGAGTTAGCTCTGAATGGTGCAGCGTTTTGCCTTCGTCAGACACCTGAGTCCTTTCATGAGTTTGCTTCAACTCCGTGACAACTAGTGATTAATTCTGTCAGCCTCAAGCTGGGGATATTTTCTAAAATCAGAACTAACAAGGGTGCTGTGACAACTTAGACTAAAAGGACTCCTCTACCTGGTATGCTTTATTTTCAGTGTTGAAGCAGGCTAGAGCTGGGCTGAAGGCTAGGGTTTGGACTAGGGTTAGAGCTAGGGCTAGAGGTCGTTTAGGGTTAGAGTTAAGAGCTAGGGCTAGGTTAGGACAGTCTGTCTCACTTCTTGGGTCCCATCCTCCCTTAGCCTGAGTCCTCATTCACCCAGATTCCAGTGCTCTGATGGAGGCAACCTGGAGCCTCCCCCAGCCTTCCCAAGTCCCAGTGTTTTCAGTGATTCCCCGTGACATCCTCCTCACCTACTTCAAACCCCCCTGGGTGGTATTTAAAATGCACTTTCTAGGGCAACACCCCGGATCTGGAGGTCAGCCTGGAGCCTACCCACCAGGTGGGGACCAGATCCCCCAGGTCAGGCTCAGCTGATCCCATTCCTGCCCCCTTCTCAAAACAGTTACTGCCTTCACCCTCTTTACCTGCATCTCCCATGCCCGGCCATCTTTGTGCTCCTCTGCAGAGAGGGTTGTGCCTTAACCATCCCGCTAATCGTAGCCCGAGCCCTCAGGTTAGGGCTAGGTTAGGGCACCAGTTTAGGGTTAGGGTTAGGACTAGAGTTAGGGTTACGACTAGGTGTAGGACATCAAGAGCTATCTTGGAACTTCAGTGGGAACGTGATATCAGGCTTGGTCCATCACCAGCTAAAATGCTAGTCGGAAGGTTAGAGATGTCGGGTGACAACCAGAGCAGTGGTAGTAGAGATGGGTTCCAGAATATTTAGAAGATACACAGGTCCTGGTGGTTGGGAACAGGGATGAGGGAGGAGAACGGGATGATGTCTGGGGTTCCAATTGGGGTGACTTGGGTGGATGGCATGACACAAACTGGAGTAAAAAGGTGGGGAAAAGATTAGTTGAACATGAGGCACCTATGGAATGGCCACAGAGGACTGTGTAGCAGCTTGCTGAGTATGCAAGACCAGGCTGGACAGTGACCGCCTAGGTGGAGAGCAGAGGTCTCTGTATGGGACACAACCACTGAATTCAGACACACTGCAGCTGTGAGGTTCATTCTGTCCAATTTCTCTCTTCACACTATGTGTGGTTAGCAAAGAGAATTGGCACAACCTAATGCTCGTGAGACTGGGTCAGGCAATTACACATTTTTATTACAAGAAATTTATACCCCAGTTACTAACGAGATGAAATTACTTTTGAGCTACTTGGAGCTACAGAGAAGAACTCTGGCTTTGGGCCGCTGGGCCTCTGACTGAAGTGGGTGGGTGTGCTCCATTTGTTGTACGAATTCGTGTAATACGTGGAGATGGACTTACACTGATAAGCTGGTGTTAGTGACTCTCAGAAAAAAACCCGCTAAGGAAAAACCCACAGGCCACCACAGCTTGGACTCAAGACGTGGAAAAAGAAACACTCAGAGAACTTTTTCTCTCTTCTCCTTATCCTTTAAAATTAAAAATGCTTCCTTTCCTCTCTCTTTTATTTAAGTAACTGCATAATAGCTTTTGGGCAGAGACATAAAAATTATGGGTAGGCAAGAATATGGGGGAAATTTTAATTAAATCGGGGTTTCATTTGCTTTATTTCATTTATTAAAAAATGTTGGGCCAAAAATCCCCATTTTCCCCACCCCCTTTTTAAATATCATATGCGTTTGGCAGGGTGCATGACAAAGTCTCTTTCCAGCTGTGGACCGGCCCAGATCCTTTTCTGAAGCTCCCACTCACTTGGATTAGACTGACTGACTGACAGCCTCAGAGAGAGATTCCGTCAGTTTTACAAATAGCCCTATCTTTTGAAGCAAAATAAATGAATGAAAGTCTCTTCTTTTATGTTGCCTTTGTTAGCTTGTTTTCTTTCTTAGTTTTGGAGAAGCAGATCAGGAACCTGGAAACAACCAAACTTTTGGCCTCCCGCCTGGCTTTCTGAACCCCAGGAAAGGAAATTTAACAATGCCGAGTGGGTTCCCCAAGAAAGAAGGGCATGCTGGCGCTGTGGGATGAACAAGGCTCCTGGTGAGGACAGGACACGTTTCCACCAGCTGTAAGTGGTCCAGCAGACTCAGTCCTACAGATGATGGCGCTCAGTGTCTCAGAACCAAGAGCCACGCCTGGAAACCTGTCCAGTTGGTCTCAGTGTACCTGGTTGCCATTATCAGCAATTAAAAAACAACAACAACTACACACAGCCCTGTTCTCAATGAGCGTATAGTCAGTTTGGGGGCTGGGGATGGTGTTAAAGAGGTAAATAGTAAGCCCGGCTGGTGTTGCTCAGTGGTTGAGCATCAACCTATGAATCAGGAGATCATGGTTTGATTTCTGGTCAGGGCACTTGTGTGGGTTGTGGGCTCGATCCCCAGTATGGGGTGTGCAGGAGGCAGCAGACCAATGATTCTCATCATTGATGTTTCTATCTCTCACTCTTCCTCTTGGAAATCAATAAAAATATATTTAAAAAAAAAATGTAAGTAGTCGATTAAATTAATGGTCAGTCTTTCCAGAGGGTAAGTGTAAAAGGAGCACATAGCCACTTCTAACAGTGGTGGGGGTAGTACCAGGTGTTTCTTGTATTTGGACATTTGGGGCCTTGCTGACTCTGGAGAGACAGCTTCTCCCAGGGTCAACCGATTCCTAGAGCTGGTAAAAGCCTCATCTGCAAGGCTGGGTTTCATATATGCAAACTCTGTGGTCCAGAGCCTACAGGTGCCACCACCCTCTCTCTGGCTTCAGCGCTCTGGGCCCCTAATCCCCTGCCTGACCCCTGCAGGGCTGCCCCAGGCAACTAGGGAGAAACCCTGCATCCCAGAGCCCACTGAAAGGATTCACACTAGCCCATCCCAAACCTGCTCACCCCGCCTTACCAGTTCCTTCCCATCAGACCCCAACAAAGAATGTTCTCCACATGTTCCTCTCATTACCTCTGCCTCCTGACACCCCTGTGAGCCTGCGTGGCCCAGCCTGCCCTCTTCTCTGGGGAACTGCAAGGAGCAAACTCTTTTCAATGCCAATTGTCTTCTGGCCTGTTGGTCTCATAAAACACACATTTTGAAACAAAGGGATGGGAGAAGATTGGGGCCAGGAAAACTTCTGAGACGTGGCGAGATCTAAGAAGACTCCTGAAGGAACAGGAGTTGCCAGGTGGTGTCAGGGGATGAGGAGGGAGGGGCATTCCAGCACAAGGATCAGCATCTGGAAAAGCAGAATTTGGACAACAGTTCGAGTACCAGTTCCCATGCCGGGAGCTACACTCAATGTGTTGGACGAAGGGAGGAAATGAAGCTGGCGCAGAAATGAGGGCCCGATCATAAAGGATTTTCACGCCTTGCTGCCCAGTCTGGACTGGATCCTGGTGGAAGCTCCCTCCTGTGATGTTCGCTCTTGAAGTGTTAGCTGCTTATAAAATGGTGTCCTGACTTCCCTGACCAAGGGGTCCTTCCTGGAGTAGGTCTGAGGCTTTGCCACCGCTCCAGGGGCGATTTCTCCCTCGGTTCTGGGTGTCAGATAATGACCTCTGAGTTGGACCAGCTACATACGTAAGGCTGCCCCGGTGTTACCTCGGAGCCTCATTCTCTTCATCTCACCTCCGTGAGGTTCCCAGTTCCACCGTGTAAGAGAGGAAGAGATTCCCCAAATAAGTGCAGCGGGAACCTCCCTGACCCTGGCTGACAGATACTTGCTCCAGAGCCAAGGCACAGTCTCGAGTCGGCCTCCTGCAAGGAGGGACACCTTTTATTGATTTCGCTCTTCCCGCAGTGCTGACGGGGAAGGCCTGCACAAGAGCGAGCTGATGAAAGTCAAGGTGGTGGGCTGCCAGCTCATGTGTGTCCTCGGCTCTGAGGACAATCTCAAGCCCTGTCTCCGGGAGCTGCCTCTCTGCCCCAAGACGGATGAGCTGTTGAAGTGTCATGGTTTTGAAATCCTAGCAACACACACACAGAGGACGTTTTTCTGATCGACCTCAAGGAATCTGTGGTAAATAAAAAACAGGTCACTCACTGCTGCTTCTCCTCGGGGTCCATTGTTCTCCTCTAACCCACGGAGTGTGCCCTGAAGGGAAAGCGCTCAGAAGCCCCAGCAATTCTCTTTCTCAACTCACTGAAGCAGCCAACTAAGGACATCTGCCCTCATTATTATTATTGTTAGTAATTCTATCTATCTATCTATCTGTCTATCTATCTATCTATCTATCTACCTACCTACTAAGGACATCTACCCTCATTATTATTATTGTTAGTAATTCTATCTATCTATCTATCTATCTATCTATCATCTATCTATCTACCTACCTACTAAGGACATCTACCCTCATTATTATTATTGTTAGTAATTCTATCTATCTATCTATCTATCTATCATCTATCTACCTACCTACTAAGGACATCTACCCTCATTATTATTATTGTTAGTAATTCTATCTATCTATCTATCTATCTATCATCTATCTACCTACCTACTAAGGACATCTACCCTCATTATTATTATTTTTAGTAATTCTATCTATCTATCTATCTATCTATCTATCTATCTATCTACTAAGGACATCTACCCTCATTTTTATTTTTAGTAATTCTATCTATCTATCTATCTATCTATCTATCTATCTATCTATCTACCTATCTAATGTTTACTATAGGCCCGAAGCATGAAATTTGTGCAAGGGACTCAGCCCTCCCAGCCTGGCTTCATCTGGAAGGTCATTCGGCTTTCCAGTCTAATTAGCATATTATGCTTTTATTATTACAGATCGTTTTAAGAGAGGAAGGGAGAGGGATAGAGAGATAGAAACGTTAATATGAGACAGGTTCATTGATTGGCTGCCTCCTGCACACCCCACACCAAGGATGGAGCCGCAACCTGGGTGTGTGCCCTAACCGGGAATTGAACCGTGACCTCCTGGTTCATATATGGATGCTTAACCACTGCGCCATGCTGGCTGGGCCGTTGTATTCTTTTAAAAAGCTGTCAGTGAGAACGAGAGGGAGGGCAGGATAGCAACCCACAAGCCCTTGTTTATCATCCTGCGCTCTCTGGTCTCTTCCCTGTCATTCCTCCTGGCTGCTCCTTCAGCCTTGACGTGTGCTTGAAACCAAACACTTAGGACACAAAGATGATAAAAGGTGTGTTTCTTAGGCTAAAAAGCTATACATAGTCTTTGGTTAAGCTAATTTTTATTAAATTATTAAAACACCATATTTACTCTGAGTCCCACACTCTGGTGCTTTAAAAAAAAAATAAAGATAAGCAAAAATACCAAACAAAAACAAGACTGTACCAGTTTCCATATACTATTCTCTGGGCAAGGTACCGGGGAGGTTGGGAATGGTGGGGAGGTAGAGTGGCTGGGAGGATATATTCAATCGTAAAGCAATTGAACGTGTTTCTCATTTAGTGCATGTATTTATTTTCATGTTTTAACCATTGTCTTTACATGTTCATATTTGCTCCTATAAAGTTCTATAGCCAGCTTTTCCATGCTTCCTCAGTGTTCTTGAAAGTTCTATAGTTATTTAATTTTTTAAATTATTATTATTATTATTTTTAAAATATATTTTATTGATTTTTTACAGAGAGGGAAGGAGAGGGATAGAGAGTTAGAAACATCGATGAGAGAGAGACATTGATCAGCTGCCTCCTGCACGCCCTCAACTGGAGATGTGCCCACAACCGAAGGTATATATACCCTTGACTGGAATCGAACCTGGGACCTTTCAGTCTGTAGTCTGACGCTCTATCCACTGAGCCAAACCGGTTTCAGCTATTTAATTTTTTAAAATTAAAATTTTGTGAATAGGCAATACATTTACACAGTTTAAAATTCAAAACATTCCAAAAAGTTTCCCCCTCCCGCTCTTTCCCTTGCAGTGGGTCCCTCAGCCATTCAGCTCCCAGCACTGGAGGCAATCACTGTTCACTGATGGCTTAGCTCAGTACCCAACAATAGCCCGGAATTGAACCTGGGACCTTTCAGTCCGCAAGCTGACGCTCTATCGCCGATGTTGGCATCAGCACAGCTTTAATTCCTCTGTTTCTCATTGTTGACATAATAATAATAATGTTGCCTTAGCCATCTCCCTTGGACTGAGAATCTACTGAGATGTTGTGTATGAATGCATTTTGAAAAATTGTTCTATAAGGGAGGAGAAAGCCCAGAGTCTAAAGCTAACCCCATCCGTCATGTCCTTCATGGGAAGGAGTTGACTTGTCCAGGTTATTGACCAAGAAACTCTTTTATTTGCTTCCAATGAAGGATGCAGAGAGGCTATTGGGCCCAATAGGGAAGGCCAAAAGGTAGATTTATTTCCAGTCAGTTTTCAAATCCTCTCTTGAGTTCTCCCATCACCTATGGCAGTGGTCGGCAGACTCATTAGTCAACAGAGCCAAATATCAGCAGCACAATGATTGAAATTTCTTTTGAGAGCCAAATTTTTTAAACTTAAACTTCTTCTAACGCCACTTCTTCAAAATAGACTCGCCCGGGCCGTGGTATTTTGTGGAAGGGCCACACTCAAGGGGCCAAAGTTTGCCCATCACTGACCTACGGGAAGGGGTGGCCTCTCTTAGATGCTTAACTAAGCAAAGAATGCAACTCCTTTTGTAGCTGCCGCCGTTGGAGTCAGCCGAGGCTTAGTTCCTGAGCTCCTAGCTGCCTTTCTGGGTTGGAGAGTAGTTTTCAATCAGAGGGAGATGTGGTCAAGGCTACTTTGGAAAATGTGTGATTTGGGAGAAAATACCGGCTGCTATAGGGCTATTCCTTCAGGATTCATACGTTTCCTCCCCGAGGCAAGGCTCGCCGTGGACTTCAGAGGAAGCTGTACTTGGGAGAGGAATGCAGACTCTGATGTCCCGGGAGCTGTGCTCGTGTGCACGGGAACCGGCCTGATAATCTGGGGCTGGAGCTCTTGTTTATCCGCAGAAGATAGGAAGCAAGGAGCGGCGATAAGGCGGCCTTTCACTCGTGGCCCTGGCCCTGGCCCCGGAAAGCCGGTGTCTAGAGCAGATAGGAGCCCGGGTCAGCCCTCTGAGTCTTGTGTGGTGTCAAACAGAGACAGAAGGACCGCTGTCCTCTGGCCCGTGAACTCGGGTGCAGGAACACCCTATGCTGATGCCCTCTGTGGGTTTATTTCCTTTTTAAGAGACAATGATTGGTTTTCAGAGACTGAATAAATGATGCGCTTCTTTTGAGCATTGCTTTTCCTTTACAAAGAGCATTGCTTTTCCTTTACAAAGCCGCCTGAGCAAAGTCCCAGGTTGCCTGGAAGAATATCCAAGGTTGGCAAGTCTTTGCTGCCTCCTCTCCCTCTTCTTCTCGGTTCCTCTGCAGCCGGAAGGAAAGGTTATCCCACAGGTAACGGATGGTGTCGATGGCAGTTTTGACTTCCTGATGCTGGGAATGGCAGTGCTATGTCTTAGGTTATATTTGAAGTAACTCATCTTCCATGCATTAGGAAAAAATCAGATACTTTCAAACAGGGTGTTCTGGTGAATTATGTTGGAATGTCTGGGTGGAGACACTGATTAAATACACACACACACACACACACACACACACACACACACACACACAGTGGTACCTCAAGATACGAGTGCCCTAACATATGAGATTTTTGAGATATGAGCCATCGAGCCAACGATTTTTGCTTTGAAATACGAGCAACATTTGAGATAGAAGTAATCGCTTGGATCGGCCAGCTGCACACGACCCACCAGTTTACCGAGACTCGAGAGTCTCATGGTTTCCCACACCTCAAGGTTACGGAACGAATTAAACTCGTATCTCGAGGTACCACTGTATATATATTTCAGAGAGGAAGGGAGGGAGAGGGAGAGAGAGAGAAACATCAATGATGAGAGAGAATCATCTATCAACTGCTTCCTACATGCCCCACACTGGGGATCAAGCCTGGACCCTGACAGGGAATCGAACCCGTGACCTTCTGGTTCATAGAGCCACTGAGCCATGCTGGCCAGTGGAGACCCTGGTTTTGTTAGTTCTCTATTAGGCGATCTCTGGAGAACTTTGGAGTCCCCCACTGATTGGAAGGCGTTAGAGGCTTCTTGGTCAGTGTTGAATATAAACTAGAGCCCTGAAATTGTAGGAGACATCCTGTTTGATGAATCAAACAGGCTTGCTTAAATAAGCCATATAGAATGCACAGTCCCCAGAAGCCTTGTGAAGGGCTTGGTGACCATTAAAATAGTTAAAATGCTTCTGCCTGGGCAGCGGTTCGTCTTCAGGAAAAACACAGAAGATGTGTCATTCACACCATTGCCTTCGGTCAGTCAAACCCGCCATTTGTGTGTGAGAAGGTTTTAGTTTTTTGACAGCAATGGAGCTCAAGGAACCTAGGTCAGGACCCAGCAGCTTAAGAGATTACCTCCTTGTTGCCTTGGTCGTCTTCAAAGTCTTCCTAGCAGAACATCTCTGCTAAAAGTGAGGGGAGGATTGAGAGGCTTGACTGGGCAGGTCCATCTCCCCGTGGTATTCGCAAAGGATTTGGACAGTGCGGATGCGGGAGTGGGCTGGATTTCATTACCGCTCCGTAGAAAGGCCTCAGAGCCTGCCTGGGGTCTCGTGTTTATTCCTTATTCTCCACTGGCTGTATCCGCTCCTCGAACCTCTGCTCTCTATTGGTGCCACTCTGTCCATGTTGGTGGCCAAAGATGGGGCAGGTAACAGCTTCTAAGATTCAGGACCCAGAAAGGTCCCAGAGGCGATATATCACACTATTCAGAATGATTCTAATTACTCTCTCAATGTATTTTATTTCATTTACTTTTTCTTTACTGATTAAGGTATTACATATGTGTCCTTGCCCTCCCTCCCCCTCATTGCCCCCCACTCCCCCATCAATGTATTTTAGACCAGGCTTCATGTGGCTAAAATGAGTATCCATAACAGCTCTTATAAACAGAACAAAAACATGAACAGAAGGAAAAGCAATTAGTGGATAGAAGGCAGAGGTTGGGAATAAGGAATTTCTATGAGCTGCGATGCTGATGATAATCGTCATGAGCCTGTGCTAAATAAGTAATAAGCTGATATTGTGACAAGTGCTTGTTATACATAATATTTAATCTTTATTACCACTCTTAACCATAGGAATTATATCTATTTTAAACATGAAGAAACAAATTCACAGAGATTAAGCAAAGTGACCTGTTAAATGGTGAGTAACGTTACAGGTGGTATTTGAACCTACATTTGACAAGATATTTGTACTTCTGACCATTATGCATTAGTACCCAAAGCTGTTAGCTTTTGTCTCCTGTAGACTGTAGGTTTCTCTGGGATAAGGCCTCTAGTCCATCCTTCTGGATGTTCTCCATGCCTAATTCTAGTGTCTGATTGTATGGATTTAAATCCTCCTCTCACAAAACTATGAGGCCTCTATTGACATGGAACTATCCACAGTCACGTCCAAAGACAGCCCTGGGAAAATATTCAGAAAATTTATATGGGAGAAAACTCACTGGGGAAAAAAATCATGGTCCATGGAAATGTGGGCAAGAACCATTTCTGCTGACCACGGTGTTTGCATAAGCCTTCCACTCACCAGCATTCTAGTGAGGATGAATGGACAAGGATCATCAAAAACCAGAGAAAGATTATCTGAATCCTGTGGACTTATTTCCAATGCACCGTAACGTCTACTTCTGGTTTCTTCATCCTCTCTTCATATTGTCGACCCAACCTTGACCCGATTGCAGGGTTTTCGTTCTATTTCTTAAATTCAGACCCTTAGGTCAAGAGCTCCGTTCTGAAAATGGAGGAATTGTTTTCCTCTGAGGGTTAGCTGCTCCCTTCCCTACAGTCTCTAAAAATAATGCTCCACCTCAGGACCTGGCATGTGCTGTTTCTGTTTTATGTCTATCTTATCACTGGCCCTCCGGCTCCAGCTGTCCACCCAGGGAAGTGAAAGGCCAGCGGGGCCGGGTGTGGCGCCCCCGCCCCTCCTTCAGGCAGGGAAGGCCAAGTGCTGCACAAGAACCCTGTTGACTCCCTGTCCCTGAAGAGAGAATGGGCCATTCACGCCGGGCTCTGTCACTGTCACTCCGTGCATCTGCGACAAGGTGCAGATAAAAGCTCCTCACAGCACCCAGAGGGTCTGGGTTGGCCCTGCTCACAGGATGTGGCCAGTCACCGTGGGGGGTGAGGACAAGGCCTGGGCTCTGTCCAGCAGCACACAATAGATTCATTTCAAAGTTCCCTCTTTTTCTTTTGGTTGGGAAATGAATCTCCAAACTCTGATGACAGATAATGCCCCGTTTTAAGACTGGGGTAGATCACTATGTTAGATTTCTGAATCAAGCAGCATTTGGAGAAAGCAACATGGACCCCTTGTCTGCTTTCAGGTCAGAGGACAAACGCATTGTTTGTGTAGTGTCTGTGCTTAGGGAAATGGCATAAGTTGGTGTCTTCGTCTGCTTGGGCTCCTCTAACAGAATAGCATAGACTGGGTGTCTTCTACACAACAGAAATGTATTCCTCATGGTTCTGGAGGCAGGGATTCAAGGTCAAGGCACTGGCAGATTCAGTGTCTTGTGAGAGCCTGCTTCCTGGTTCACGGACAACCGTCTTCTCGCTGTGCCTTCACATGGCACAATGGAGTTCTTTGCACTAAAAGCACCAATGCCATTCATTCATGAGACTTTGCCCTCTTGACCTAAGCACTCATAAAGGACCTTCTTCTTACTACCATCATATTGGGAAATGGGATTTCAACCTAGGAATTTTGACGGGACACATTCAGTCCATGGCACTTATCTGAATAAAATCCACAAGATTCATTTTAGTGGACAGCTTCAATATCCTTCCCCACCAGAGTCTTCTGAAAGTGGGCAGAAGGTAAGTGGCTTCCTGTTACTGGAAGTGCTGGTGGGACACGCAGTGGCTGAATGAGCGACTGTGTGATGTGCGAGGAGAATTACAGCCAGGGGTGGCCCGTGGGTAGGGGAGACTCGGTCCTCTGTAGAGCTGGGTGGAAAGGCTGACTCTCAGGCCCCATCCTGGACCTGCCAAATCAGAATCTGCCTCTCTACACGATTCTCCAGTGATTTATATGGACACTAAACACTTGATAGGCACCGCTCCAAACACAAAACAAGTTTCCATTAATTCCACATATGTTACAGCTATTGCCTACTAGCAGGGAAGAAAGATGGCTGCAGTCATTAACAGAGTTTAAGACTTTTGTTATCAAGGTTAACGAGTTGTTTACTTAAACTAAGATGGCCCGCTTTATCTGAAACCATTTATTGTGACGCAGTAAATCACAGGCTTCTTCTTCTACTTTTTTTTTGTTTTTCCCTCCACAGGCATCAGAATTCTCAGAATGAACTAAGAATCAGTCAGTTCTGAGCCATCGATACCTGGAGCCAGCTCAGTCCGATATTTGACTATGTTGCTGTCCTTCTTTGCCACCCACAGCCGGTGTGTAGACAGAGCACTGTTGGAAGATAGTGGCTGTTGTGGACAGCGGTTGGCTCTGCTTGCCAGGCACCTATTTTCCCTGGACAGTGGTACCTCGAGATACGAGTGCCCTAATGTGGGAACCTCTTTCCACGTCCCGCGTGGTTCAGGGTTCCCGGGTCAGGGTTCGGGTTCTGAAGGAGGCCGCATGCAAACGAAATGAGAGACTAGAAAACATTAATTTGGCGATATTGGGGGGCCAGGCGGGAACCTTCCTCTAGTGGAAAGGACTGCCATTTGCTCTGGCA
>PVJN01001647.1:56988-135147 GCA_004026805.1 Lasiurus borealis
CCTAGCCTTTAGGCAGGAAATAACAGAAATTAACATGATACAAACAGATAGTTTCAACTAAACAATGAGTAATCAGCTCTGACCTTTCAGAGCAATTAAGGTTTGCCAGCCTTCTGGCCTTCCGTTTACATCCACCTAGTGAGAACAATTACATCCACCTAGTGAGAACAATTACATCCACCTAGTGAGAACAATATTTAGTCTCCGACACCCTAACATACCAGATTTTTGAGATACGAGCCGTGGAGCCAGAGATTTTTGCTATGAAATACGAGCAACAGTTGAGATAGGAGTAATCGTGCAGATGGGCCAGCTGCACATGACCCACCAGTTTACCGCGACTTGAGCGTCTCATAGTTTCCCACGCCTCAAGGTTACGGAACGAATTAAACTCGCATCTCAAGGTACCACTGTATTTCATGATAACATTTTTTTTTTTTGGTCAGAAGTCTGCTGGTTGGTGGGACTGCCAATCAAGGTCTTCCTCCAATGGCCAAGGGTTGGCATGTGACCAAAGTGGGGCCAACGGGACACTCTCTGATGGTGAGACTAGCGTTCATTTATTCCGTCATAATAGCTGCCTGGATGCCAGAGCTCCTGGATTGCTGTGCTGCCCAGGGCATGAAGGGACTGCTCTTTCTTTCGCTGTGGCTCCATATTCTTGCAAAACCGTTCATTTTATTTGCCGAAGGTAGCCAGGGCTCCTTTCGTTGATTCACACCAAAGAAGCCCAGCTCAGCAAAGGAACCTAAATACCGTTCATGTTGCCAAAACCGGTTTGGCTCAGTGGATAGAGCGTCGGCCTGTGGACTGAAGGGTCCCGGGTTCGATTCCGGTCAGGGGCATGTACTTTGGTTGCAGGCACATCCCCAGTAGGGGGTGTTCAGGAGGCAGCTAATTGATGTTTCTCTCTCATCAATGTTTCTCTCTATTCCTCTCCCTTCCTCTCTGTAAAAAATCAATAAAATATATTTTAAAAGAATACTGTTCATGTGATGGACAACCAGTTTTGTTCTGAATGATGAGGGGAGGCACTTAACAAATCACCACACTTACCACTTTGTTTCACGCTCTGGGAGTCTTCTACACCAGGTGTAAACAATGTTAAGGTTGTTCAAATGTTACTTATAATTCTTCTCCCTTACCTTGCTGTATTTTTTTAATATTATGTGTATATCTGTGAAAAGTCTAATACCGATTAATAATCATCAGGAGGCAGCATCAACTTTGACGTCAGTGTGTTTTTTAGTTTTGAAACTTACGATTTTGATCTTTGGGTGCTCTAAGTGAGTTCAAAATTAATCCTGGGGTGGAATGTGTAACTTGTCTGTTATATGGAAAATAATAACGTTAGTACAGGCCAATCCACTTAATGACCATCAAAGGATGTTACCTTATTGACCGATTTTAGTTTTATTTATTCAGAGAGGTGCATAAAAATTCACACACCCTTCCCATAAGTGTATTTCTTAACTTTATTTGTGAACACAAAGGGCTGAAAGTGAATATGGATTAATAAAATAATTAATAGTCCCTTATAAAATATAAATTGCATCAAGCCTAAAGGATAACTAACATGTAGCTCCTATTTTATAAAGTCTTCAGAAAACTTGGAACTAGATCCTGATGAAACATTGGCTAATGTAAATAAATAATCACTACCCTTCAACCAATAAAAATATAGATTAATATTTATTAGACATATATTTATAAGAAATAAAAAAGGGTATGTACCATATGATTGTATTTTACAATCTGTTATTTATAGTAATGTTACATATAAATGGAAATAGTCCAATGTCTTACAATGGTTAGCTCTGGGTAGTATAATTTAGTTTTATTAATTTGTTTGATTTTCATGGCAATTATGTATATTTTCTGATTTTTCTATAAAACTATGTTTGGCTCTTATAACATGAAAAAAAAAGAAAAGTTAACTTTTACTAAAAATAAATGAGAAATTCAGTGGTCTTTGCATATAAACTAATATGGGAAGGTATATCAAGGATTAGATATCTAGACTAAACCTTGTTTTATCATGTAGAAATTAGATAAAAACAGGGCCAGTGCACGAAATTCAGTCTGGTTTGTGCCCTCTTGCAGCCTGGGAGCCCTCAGGGAATGCCTGACTGATGGGGAGCTGGCAGTTGGACATCCTTAGCACTGCCTCGGTGGCTCCAACTACCGCCACTGTGCTCGCCAGCTGTGAGCCTGGCTTCTGGCTGAGCAGTGCTCTGTGGTGCTCTTCCTGTGGGAGTGCAATGACCACCAGGGGGAAGCTCCTGCATTGAGGATCTGCCCTTTAGTAGTCAGTGCATGTCATAGCGACTGGTCATTCTGCAGTTCAGTTGATTTGCATATTAGCCTTTTATGTCTGTGGGATGGGGCCGAAACTGGCTTTCTGACATCCCCTAAGGCAGTGGTTCTCAACCTTCCTAATGCAGCAACTCTTTAATACAGCTCCTCATGTGGTGGTGACCCCCAACCATAAAATGATTTCCGTTGCTACTTCATAACTGTAATTTTGCTACTGTTATGAACTGTAATGCAAATATCTGATATGCAGGATGTATTTTTATTGTTACAAATTGAACATAATTAAAGCATAGTGATTAATCACAAAAACAATATGTAATTATATACTGTGAAATATTTATTTCTAATGACAAATAAATGAAATTTTGTCTTGAATCGTGGTGTAGCATGGGTAAACAGTCTTCATATGACAACAGTAAACTACATTGCTACATTTTGCTACACCGAGGAGCGGTGTGTTGGTTCCTAAGACCATGGGAAATAGGTGTTTTTCAATAGTCTTAGGCGACTTCTGTGAAAGGGTCATTCGACCCCCAAAGGGGTCGTGACCCACAGGTTGAGAACCGCTACCCTAAGGGATCCCAGACCACAAGAGGGCACAGGCCAGGCCGAGGGACCCCACTGGTGCATGATTGGAGCCAGGGAGAGATGCAGGAAGTTGGCCAGCCGGGGTGGGACAGTAGGAGGACTCCAGGGCATGTCTGGCCTGTCTCGCTCAGTCCTGATCAGCCATACTCCAGCAGCAAGCTAACCTACTGGTTGCAGCATCTGCCCACTGGTGGTCAGTGCAAGTCATAGCGGCTGGTTGACCAGTCAATTGTTTGCCCCCTGGTGGTCAGTGCACATCTTAGCGAGTGGTTGAGAGGCCTTAGTATATCATTAACATATTACACTTTGATTGGTTGAATAGCCGACCAGGCTACTGGGCACTTAGCATATTAAGCTTTTATTATATAGGATTATATAGGATACTAAATTTTTCTGAGAATGTGGGAGAAGTTTTATTAGGTTATTATTTCGAATTAACCGAATTCAATAGAAGTTAAATTAAGAAAATATTTTTTCCCAACAGTACTGTTTAATGCTATAAAAACATGCTACAGTTGGGGATTTAAAAAGAAAGAATAAATTAAACTTGTGTTACAACAGACATTTCTGGTTTCGTGACTAGAGTTTCTCAAATTTGTAGACAAATCCCCTGGGAATCTTGTAAAAGTGCAGATGGCCTAGGGATGAGGCCGGAGATTCTACAAGTTCCTCATGCTTCCAAGTGGAGCTAGAAGCTTCTGGTCCAGGGCCATGCTTTGAGTGGCAAGTGTCTCCAGACACAAGTTGTCATTCTTAGTGATGTTGGAAATCGCTCCGAGGCAAGAGAAAATGAACAACCAGTGAGCAAAACTTTGGCAGCCCAGGGCAGAGAGCTGGGAGGATCCCAGCTTCTGGGTCTGGGGCCTGAATGTTTCGTCAGACCCTCTGAGGTCTGAGATCAAGGCAAAGGGGGGATGTGGGTCAGGACATATGGAGACGAGCTGGGGAGCATCTGATGGAGGCTGTCTGATCACATGGCTCTTTCTTACAAAATTATTCGATATAATATTCCTGAAGATGCCACAGAAGGTTCCCATCACCCAGGGACTTAGAACCAAATAGAAGTTGGCAACTCCGGGGAAGATATTTTGAGAGAAGTGGCAGCTTGTGCCTATGGAGGGAGAGGAAGGTGCAGGTGGTGGTGAGTCTGAAGGTTGGTGCCAACTCCTGAGCATGCGTAGACCCGCAGTACAATTTGGGACCTTGACCCCTGGTGTGTCTGAGGCAGCCCAGGTCATCTCTGCCTGTGTGCTGAGACTCTGGATTACACCAGAACCCTGTGGACCCTTTTTAAGAACCTGTAAACAGATGCAAAAGATTATTGTTTTCTCTTCTCGAACTGGGAATTAGGATTCCTTTACTAAGCTGCTGCCACAGTAGGCCGAAGCCGTGGGCTCCTGGCTTGAGGTGGTACAGTGGTACCTCGAGATACGAGTGCCCTAACATACGAGATTTTTGAGATACGAGCCATCGAGTGAGCGATTTTTGCTTTAAAATACGAGCAACATTTGAGATAGGAGTAATCGTGTGGATCGGCTGGCTGCACATGACCCACCAGTTTACCGCGACTCAAGCGTCTCATAGTTTTCCACGCCTCAAGGTTATGGAACGAATTAAACTCGTATCTCGAGGTACCACTGTATTGGGGAAATTGAGGCTGGAACTGCTGGATCTCATTTCCCGATTGACTTGGGTTCTGAATCTGGAATGGCAGTTCCACAAGAAAAAAATAATTTGCATCCAAGATACAAGAAAACTTGCAGTCAAAGATTTGAAACAATCTTTTGAAACTGCGGGTTTAATAAACGGTGATAATTTTGAGAGCAAACACTAGGTCCGAAATATGGTTTCTGCAGGCCAAAAAATCATGTAAGTTCAGAGGCTCAGTAGTGTATGTTCTGTCTCTTAATTGTTCCTCTAACAGCTTTAATTTGTTTGTTTAGTACCTTTGGTTCAGAGGAGGGATGGATACTTAAAAAGAGAATTAGCCGTAATGACTTGATACGAGAAGAGAGCCTGCTTTTACCTTAGAAAGGAGGGCTGATCCCCCGGTCAGGGGTGGGCATCCCTGCTTGCTAAACTGGTTAGGCAAGCTTGGTTCAATCCCTAAGGCCTGTATTGATTATACAACCCCTTGAGCAAAATGGCATAGTCTTCTCTCTGTGCCTTGATGTTCTTAACTGTGAAATGGAAATGATAGGACCTATCTTTTAGGGTTATTGTGAGAACATGTAAAGTGCTGATACACAGTCACTACTCAAAAGATGATACTTTTTAAAAAAAATATTTTATTGATTTTTTATAGCAAGGAAAGAAGAAAGATAATTAGAAATATTGATGAGAGAGAAACATCAATCAGCTGCCTCTTGAACACCCCCTACCGGGGATGTTCCCACAACCATCCATGTCCTTGACTAGAATCAAACTTGGGACCCTTCAGTCTGCAGGCCAACGCTCTATCCACTGAGCCAAACTGGTCAGGGCTAGATGATTCTTAATAATTGAAATTATATTCTTCTCTAGTTTATGCAGTCATGCACAAATTATACTGTTTCTCGGAAATTGTTTCTTTGATAAACAATGAGGATAACTGTCCCTATTTCACAAGCTTACATGGGTACAAAAGGATAGAAGCTGAAGCAGATGCCCGGACTACGGACAGGTGGAGCTTGGATGCTGCTGGCCGGAATTGGGAACAGCCATGTGCCTGCACAGCCTTTCACCTTTACCTACGGGAAACGGACTAGGATTCAGATCCCTTCCCTGTGTGATGACTCCAGGAAGCCATGATCCAGGCCAGACTGGGAAAGCAGGCTATGACCAAAGCTGGCTTCTGCCCCTGGGTCAGGGTGAAGAGAGCCCAGAACTTACTCTCCCCACTCTTGCGGGTGAATTGCAGGTGCAGGCCTTTGTGGACCGAGTATAAACAAGCCTGCTGTCAGTCGGGACACACCATCCTCTTGCCTAGAGATGCTGGAAGGTCTGCCCTGAGGGTAGGGCGGAGAGAAGGCAGATGGTGCTGCAGAGGTGAGGCTGCTGGAGTGCCCTCCATGCGGACAGCCCGGACACTTGCTCCACCAGCCAAGGTGAAGAAACGGTGAGGGTGCGTTATTTCATGGCTGCAATGTTGGGGGGCCTGAGCCACTCCCTCCACAACTTTATTTTTTAAATGAAAGAAAAATATTGTTTTGTAAAATATATACAGTAAATGCATAGAACATTAAGTATATTGCTCAATAAATGATCACAAAGGAAACATGCATCTAACCATCACTTAAGAAATAGATAATTATTAACCAATGTCACCTCAGTAAACTGAATTCAAAAATAGAATATTGCCAAAACAGGGAGCCCTCTGTGGACCACTTTTTTTTAACATGATCACCTGGGTGCCTACTCAGTTAATCAATATCCTGACTTTCAGTAAGTACAGTACTGCATTGCTTACCTTACAGCTTTCCCCCCTGTGAGTACATTTTTCAACATCCTAATTTAGTAGCTTCTTTTGATCAACATTTTGTAAGACTCATGTAGATTGTCATACCTTGCTGAACTTTGTCCTTTGCCGTGTGCACATAGCATAGTTTTCCGTTTTTCAGTGGCGGTGATGATGGGCATTTGGGTATTTACAGTGTTTGACATTTATGAATAATACTGCTGAAGCATTCTTTTATATGTCTCCTGGTGAATGTAGACTTGCGTTTGGTTGGGTCTACACCTTGGAGTTGACTTGCTATGTCATCCTGTTATGCACATTTTCAACTTGAACAGGTGATGCCAGATTGCTCTCCTTACTGCTGTGCCTTTGCCATAAATCAAGGATCCATTTCTGCATGGGTTTGTTTAGGGCTTTCTGTTTTATGCTATTGATATAATTACATATGTTTGTGCCAATATCCCACTGCCTTAATCACTATAACTCTAGAATGCGATTTGACACTTGGTATCTGAAAAAGCAAGTCATCTTCCTTTTCCTTTCTCTTTTTTATTCCAAAGTGTCGTGTTTACTCTTAACTCTTTGCGTTTCCCTATAAGTTTGAAAATCACTGTGTCAAGTACCATAAAAAAGTCTGTTAGACTTTTGACTGAAGGACTTTCTTCATTTCATCACCCACTCCCACAATCCCCCATTTTTACCAAGTGAATCCAAGAAAAATGATTTCATCCTGCCTTATGAATTACAATAGTCCAGGTCTACCCCGTTCAGGTGCACGCCAGCTGTGATGGCCCTGGCAGCGTCTGGCATTGGCTTTGGGAGGACCCGGCCTTCAGACCAGCAGTTGTGGAGCGGTTCAGGCTTGGGGGCCATCTGAGGTCCTGACCTCTAGGGCAGGGCCAGGAAGAACTTAGGAGATGAATAAGCATATCTGTGGATTCCTGAATATATACCTCTGAATCTTCCTGGAAAGGGGGCTGCAGGAAAAGGCAAGTGTCTGTTAATTTGTGTGTGTGGGGGTGTGGGGGGTGAGGCAGAACTTGGAGTCACAGTGTGTATCTCGAAGCTGGTGAAATTAAATAGTTCTGGTCCCATGGGGACTGAAAGACTAAAAGGTTCCTACTAGTCCCAGACAATGCCAACGGGCAGTGGCGAGTCTGAAGGTTGATGCTGACTTCTGAGCATGCGTGGGCCCGCAGGACAATTTGGGACCTTGACACCTGGTGTGTCTGAGGGCAGTGTCTGGCATTGTCTTATGGAGCTTAACCAATACCCACACGTTTTCCTCCCTTCCCTGGCTTTACCCTGCCTACCTGTAAGGCTGTGCTTGGCTGAGCACGCAGGAAGGCTTGGCTGTAAACACGAAGCAATGAGCTGAAGCAGCAGGAGACCAATGGTTTGGTGGATAAGAGTTAGGGAATTCCTTTTGAGCAAACAAGTGGTTGACTCCGAAGAGACCAGGTTGTGAGCATCTAGTAAAATGCCGAACTCATGTCGACTGTGCCTTGTTTTAGCTTGACCGTTTCTGGAAGAATTCTGAAAACATCCCCCAAACAATAATCATTTGCTCCATTTCAAACTTAAATGAAGCAAGCTTCTCTAAACAATGAAACTCTAACATTGAATTATACCTCTGCGTGCTTGCTAGGTGAGTTGCTTTAGACCTGTGATCGGCAAACTACGGCCCTTTGGCCCCTTGAGTGTGGCTCTTCCACAAGATACCATGGCCTGGGAGAGTCTATTTTGAAGAAGTGGCATTAGAAGAAGTTTAAGTCTAAAAAATGTGGCTCTTAAAAGAAATTTCAGCCGTTGCACGTTGATATTTGGTTCTGTTGACTAATGCGTTTGCCGACCACTGCTTCAGATCCTTATCCGAGTCCTGCAATTGGAAACAGCCTTCAAGCCAGGAAGCTGGTGTTACCCTGAGTCCTTTGCTAACAGCTTCGTGCTGGGAGCTCTCCGCTGCGGCTGCCGGCAGGTGTCTCTCTGTCCGGAACCCGGCACCCAGGGCCTGCCCGCACTCAGGCGTCATGGGCTCTGGCTGTGGGACAATTTTCTTTTGTTTTGAAGGCTGTGACTGTGGACACAAGGGGAGAGATTGACGATAGAGATACCTTCGCTTACTATAGATGAAGGAGGTTTCTTGTCTGTTTCATTGAAACAAAAAAGGATCTGTCAGAAATGCCCTTAGAATTATCTTTGTTTTTTGAAGAGTCAAATGGAAAGAGGTTAGCGTTAGATACTTCCCAATTGGTCCCTCTGGGAGGGTTTGGAGCAATTACAGGGCCCTATTAGAGCAGAACTACATGAATCGAAATGAAACCAAATATACAGAAGACACACTGAGTAGTAAGTAGCCATTGAGTAGAAGCCCTTTCTTTTTTTGAATTCTCTGGATAGACGCATAATCAGGAAAGGGAGACTCACCTCTGAAGACAGTGGTCAAGATGTGTTTTCTGTCAGAGAATGAATACACTAGCATGTTTTTTTGTGTTCTTTAGGATTCCCATGTCAGAATAAGAAACACGTGGGTTCCTTTATTGGTTTCCAGTTTGTTGCTAGTGGTTGGTGTCCAGAGAGCTTTGCAAGATGCAAGGCTTGTTTTTGGTGCACAGATACCTATTCTCTTGTGTCTCCTTTCCCGTATCTGGTACTCTTACATGTCTCTTTCTCCAAAAATTTGAATAAAAAATAATAACTTTCAGATCTTGCATTCATCCTATTGGAGAGATGTTTGCAAAACCAGATAGATTCATGAGGTCAGAAACCTGAAGTGAAGGACTGGAGTTCTGAGGTTAGAATTCCAGGAATCAGCCAGTTGGTGGGAGGGTTTGAATGGTTTTCCTCCTTCCCTCCCTTCCCCCTTCCTCCCTTCTCTCCTATAGAAGTCATACTAGTACTTGTTTTCCAGGAACTTACATCCTAGTCCGTGACACCATCACACATAAACTACATTGGACAATAATACCAATATAACAGCGCCATTTACTCAGTGTTTACTTAAGCAATGTATTAAGCATCTTACATGTTTTTATCATATTGAATTCTTAAAACAGATCTGTGACGGTAGTATTATTCACCACATGTTTACAGATGAGGAAGCTGAGGCTTAGAGATTAAGAGCTTAACCGATACCCACACATCTACTAAGTGGAAGGGTCAAGCAGGTCTGACTTCCAACTACTTTGATAATTCAGCCCTACATGGTGCCTTGGATCTAATTTGGACTTGAAGAGAAGGACATAAAATAACAGTGAGGGAAGCTTTGTGGAGTTGACGGGACTTCAGTTGGGGATGGAAGAAGTAGGCAAATGAGTGTCATTTATGGCCTCAACTCTGATCAGTTCTTTCCCTCAGAAGCAGTGGCCATCTGCACTGCATACATGAGCGTTTGGAGTTTGGTAGTTTTCCACTCTAAGTAGAAACTAGTTATCATTAATCACTGCACGCCGCCCTGTTTCCTCTGGGGGGCTCCTTTTAGATGCTGATAAATCTTTGTAATTAGCTGTAAAAAGGATGAAAAGTAGACCTTATGTTTCAATCATAAGCCACTCGGCCCATTGGCATTTGTGTGATAGCTTGAATTCCTATTTTCCTTTACCAAATTGCTTTGAGCTCATGGCATTTTTAGTGGATCTCCTGTAAGTCCACAGAGCTCAGGATTGCAAACGCTCCGAGTTGTTTTCAGTAACTCAATCACAGAAAAGGAAAGCAAAAAATAAAATGAAATAAAATGAAAATCGACACATTGTTAGTGGTTTATTTTCCCATGTGTTGCTGAGATATTAAAGACCTTCGAGATAATTCAATTCAGGCCTGGTTCTAAGAATAAAAGCTGGCACATTGATCAGTGAGGGAGACATTTCCCCCCCGCCCCTCAGAAGCTAAAATGAACTCTTCCAGAAGCTGGGGAGAAGCATTAGAAATCACACTAGAATTGGCTTTTATTGTTAAGATGTAGCATCAGAACAGGTTCAGAACATAAAGGCCACAGCTGGGACCTGAGTCTCAGCTCAGGTTTTCTGATTGTGGAATATCAGTCATTTCCAAACTTCAGCATTGATCGGAATACATTGGGAGGGTTCCCACAACTCAGATTGCTAGGCCTCAGGCTGGGGTTCCTGAGTCTGTAGGTCTTGAATGCTGACTGAGATTTGCACTGCTGACAAGTTCTAAGGTGATTCTGATTCTGCTGAGGCAAGTACCAAATTTTGAGAGTCTGACTTCCAGTCCCAGCTCCGTGCTAACCAGTTGTGTGACCTGAACACTTCTTTGAATTATCTGCCCCTCCTCTGGTGCAGTTTTAAGAACCATTGTGAGTTTGGCTCAGTGGATAGAGCGTCGGCCTGCAGACTGAAGGGTCCCAGGTTCGATTGCGGTCAAAGGTATGTACCTTGGTTGTGGGCACGTCCCCAGTAGGGTGTGTGCAGGAGGCGGCTGATTGATGTCTCTCTCATTGATGTTTCTAGCTCTCTATCCCTCTTGCTTCCTCTCTGTAAAAAATCAATAAAATATATATATAAAAAAAAGAACCATTGTGACATATATCTACTAGCACCTGGTATTTATTTCATTGGTCCTTCCTGTTTGAGTAGCATCTTCTTTGTTTCTAATATTGATGGAGATTTTTCAATTTCTAGGGACCTCTGAAGATGAACCAATGCCACCCTTTACATCAAAATATATTATTGATCTAGCTTCAAGAAAATATGGTGTCTCAATGGTGTTTTCATGAGGCTGAGAGATCGGTAGCATACTTAGGTCTGGAGACAGCTGGGCTAAGGGTCCACTCTACAGTCAAGGGTTAGTAGGAAGCTCGCTGACCCTGCAGGGTTGAGGCCCTGTTTTGTTACGATTAGTCGCATGCTAACTGCTGAGCCAATTAGCTCACGCTGTGGGTCGCCACCTGCCTTCTGGCTTGGTCTCTTGATATTCCTGAGAGTCCTTGCAGGGGCAACAATATGAAATATCATATCTCGACTTCCTGGAATGAATTTGTGAGCTTTAGGGCTCTCAAGCCAAGGATTCATGCAATACAAAAATTTAAATAGATAAGTAAAAACAAGTAAAGCCAGAGATTGTAGAGCCAAGAGAAAGGTACAGTGTGTATGACATTGAAAACCCCGGAACAAGCAGTGCCAGTTCATGCCTCAACTTCCCCAGACACGTAAGCCATGCATTTCCTTAGTGTGACCGAGGATGAGCTTTCTGTGACTTGTGATTAATAGCGAAGATCTAGCAGCTGTCACTAAACAACTTCAAAACAGCATCCTTACACCCCTTTGTCATTAAACCCCAAATTCTAGCAGCTGTCACAGATAATTATAACTACATTTACATCGCAGGACTGCTGCTTTTGTAATATAGATACCATATAAACGAAGAGGGACTAAGTGGTCTCATATGTGTTTCTTTTCATCCTAGATCAACTCTCAGTAGTTTTAATAATTACTAGGATTGGCTGATTGCCACTGGGTTCAAAATGGATTTTTGTCAGATAACTGTCACTTGTGAAAAGTCAAATATTTAAATCAGCTTCAGGAATATTAACGAAGAAACCCTCCTTCTTCCCTGTCAGCTCCATAAAAACAGACTTCCAGTTAAATGTCTAAAATGAATATGAATGTTTTCTCTGGCCACCTCGCTGCAAGGGTACAGATCCCACAGCCAGACGCGAGCTTTGCCGAGTATGTTAGGAGATCTGGCCCAGTTGTCCCGTTTAACCCAACACTTCTGGAGAGAATTTGAAAGAAGATATGCCATAACTCTCCGGTGACCCAAACTGTTGTAACTTCAGTCTCTAACTCACAAGACATTTGCTTACTTTCCTTCCAGGGGGCTGATTAATTATTTGTCTTTATTTAGTGCTCTAAATAAGGAGCCAAAAGAAGTCGGAGCAGCTGGGGCCAATTTTTAAATTTAAAAGTAACAGAGCAGTTTGGCTGTCTGATGGGGAACTGAAGAGTGACTTCTCTGTAACGTTGTCATCACCACAGTGTCCAACCTGCTCGGCTCCAGATGTGCAACATCTGGGCTTTGAAGAGTGTGATTAGGAAATCAAACAAGACACGTAGACATCCAAAATGAGATAAGAGGCTCCAACAGATTACTTTCCTTTCTTATGTAGTTTCTTTCATCTGATTCTGTCAAAGTTGGTTGGAAACTTCTGTCTGGAAAGCAGAATGCCTCTTTCACAAGCAAGGCAGCAAAGGTAAAGAGAGTTATATTGGCTGAGATAATTAAATGTGCGGAATAAGAATCCACGTGAAAAATCCCCTAAATCCCTTCATGTAGAATGTCCTCAGGTAATCAGGTGGATTAAACCAAATCCTCCTACTGACCCTACAGGGGTGGGCGAGAGGAATCAAGTTTCTTCTTCGAAGACATGTTTTTTCTTCAAAATATATAAAGTAAACATTATTTTTCTTTCCTCTGTTAGAGTGAAGATTTAACAACTCCACTGACAATTTCAAATGACGATAATGGATACACAGCAACTTTGACTAGCAAAGGCCTATTTTCCACATTAGTAGGGTTCTCTATAAGTAGCACGATGTTGATCATTCGGCTATCAGTCTGTTCTTCATTAAAACTCTCTTTCTTGCCCTAGCCAGTTTGCTTAGTGGTTAGAGCATAGGCCTATAGACGGAAGGGTCCTGGGTTAGATTTCCATCAAGGGCATGTACCTCGATTGCAGGTTCCTTCTCATTCCGGGGCACATGCAGGAGGCAACCTATTGATATGCTTCATATCCATACTTCTTTCTGTCTTTCTTTCTCTCTTCCACTGTCTCTAAAAATCAATAGAAAATATCCTCAGGTGAGGATTAAAAACAAACACCACCACCCCTCCAAAAAAAAAAAACAACGAAAAAACTCTCCTTTGGTTAACTAGTAAACATATACATATATGCATAGTCCATGGACACAGACATAGTGTGGTGAAGGCCTGGGGCAGAGAGCAGGGAATGGTGGAGGGGGTCGATGGAAAAAAATGAGGGACATCTGTGATACTTTCAGCAATAAAGATACATTAAAAACAAGAAAAAAACAAACAAAAAGCTTCTCCTTCTTATAGTTAACACTATCACCTCTAAAATGTTCCTGAAGTTACATACCAAGTCTGGTTGAAGCTAGTTGTCTCAGTTGAATATTAGTACAGTCCTAATGATGGGGCAAGCACCCTTTGTCAAATAATCATTGAATGTTTGTTGAGATACTCTTCATGCTCACATGGTATTAAACGAATAGGGGTAGCTAATCTAGTCCTTGTTCACAACCTAGTTGGTGACGTAATGCTAGTACAGATTAAACAATGGATAATAGTAAATGACCGCCTATAATCAATACTATGTTAGATGGTGTAGACCAGAACTCTTTAGGATCTCCTACAACAGGCTACACTCATGATAAATGGCAACAAGAGCATGGGATTGTTCAGGGATTTAAGAAAGGTTTAACCTCAGATCAGGTACCTCACCCCCTACATGTGCCTGAAAAATACATACATTTTGTCACAAGATAGACTGGTTTGGGAAAATGGTAGCTTCAGGCTAATGCATCATCCTTACTGAAGAAATAGATTTTGAATCTTACTTATTGTGCTTCGTTGCATAAATTTTATGCTCATTGGGAAGAATATTTATCCCTAATCTATTCCAGCCTTTCTTGTTGTTATAAAAGAAGTCTCTGAAAGGTAAGATGGCCACTTACCTGAGGGAAGTATAGGACTCAGTGATGGAGAGGGCATTTTGGGATTGGGAGAATTGCTTGTGAAATCAAATTTAGGTACAGAGATAGCCCAGCAGCCATATGTAAATCATTCCCTCGTGTAGAAACAATAGTGTGCACTGGATAATTCAATAGAAAACATTAGTCATTTATCATCCTTAATTATCAGTCATCTCTAACTGCATCTGGTTTCCATTTTTTATTAGAAAGTTTTTTGGTTGGACCCGGGCATTTTTTTTTCTCCCATTCCTGATTTCATTTTGTTATTCTTTGAAAAATTCCATCACTAATTCCCATGATGTGAGGAGGTTTCTATTTCATAAGGCACAATAAATCAAGCAGCTCCTCTGTCGTAATGTCGTCCTTACTGTACATTTGTCAGAGGCCCTGGATCGCTGAGTTTACTTAAGGTTAGAGAGTCAGGCTGCTTTGAGGACAAGCTCAGCCAGGGCCGAGGGTATGCACGTAGCCCCGCCAGAGGAGCCGAAGGTATACAACTCCAGTCAACTTGAGGGAGAACAGCTGCTCAGGGAAAGTCAAGTGGCAAAAACCAACCCGGGGACATTCTGAAGTCTGCGTGCTCTTGTCCTGCTACTCTGGCCAGTGTATGGTGGCCGAGCTGCTACCTTTTCTGTGGATTGTCTCTTATAAAATAATAGTAACAACTAATATTTACCAAGAATTATCTATATACTCCATATTATGCGATGTGCTTTTATTTGTTGACATAATCAATTCTCACAATAGCCCTTTGAAAGAGATAAATATTAGTCCATGGATCTTTCAGATGTGTGAACTATGACATTAGAAAGGCATGGTTGCTTGTTCATTTCTCAACTGGGATGTCCCTGGACCGTGAAGATGAATAAATCAGAACCTCAAACCTGCATGAAGTTGACCTAGGCCATAGTTTCTCCAGAGGGAATCATCTTTACCATGAAAGTCCTAGGACATGATAAGTAAGCTCTATGATTTTTCTCCCCCTGATATGGAGTTTCTTTGTACTGAAATTGTAAGTTTATGAGAAAATTGTAAGTTTATGTAGAAGGCAATAGTGATCCCCAGAGTGTAATGGGCTGCAGAGAGCTTCGGTGGTGGCTACTTGATCCTAGTGTCCCTAGGAAGGAAATAGCTGAGCAGGCTACTAGAGCTGCCACAAGGAGAGTAAGGGCCTGACCTTAACTCACAGGTTCAAAGCCTTTCAATTGAAGGGAAAAGTCTGGGTCTCCTGACGTTAACTCACAGATTCAAAGCCTTTTGATTGAAGGGAAGGACCTTTTATTATGGCTTTAAGTAAATTCCATAAATCTTTCTGTAAGTCTTTTCTTTAAAGGAATCTGCAGCCATTTGATAGATGACAGCACATGTGAAAAAGGAAATACCCAGAACTTCCGGGAATTACTAGATACCGACTCTTAATTATGTTAATTCCTATAACCTATCCTCCCCACTATAGCCCACCAGTGAAGATGGGGATTTTCAGTGATCAGGAGACAGACATATAAGCCCAAGGTTAACTCACAGTGAGCCCAGTTGGTCAATTGATCTTTTCTATGGTTATTTCCTCAGTTCTTGAATGTATCATTGGGATAACCGGAATGCATACTATGAAGCTTGTTGTCAATACAACAAAATAGCATACATATCAAATTGCATATATATCAATATATATGTAATTCCATCTAGTGAAAAAAATCCGCATTACTAACTGGTATATCTAGTAATTGGCAACAGTCAGAATCCCCACATTGGCTGTCTGACCCATGTAGTAAGGGCCATTAAAGAACAAAATGGAAGCTTCTGGAATTTCTCATCACTTCAAGTATAGTAATCCAAAAGCAATATCATATCCCTGGAGGAATTTGTAAAGATTAGTGCCACCATGACAGATTTGGAAAGGTTCAGAATAATGCCTATCACATCCCCATTTAATTTACCTGATTTAAAAAAAATTAATGCAGAAATTGGCTGGATCTTGGATAATTATTAAGAATCATAAACTTAAAAAAAAGAATCATAAACTTAATCAGGTGGCACATCCAATTGCAGCTACTATTCCAAATATGGTACCTCTATGGCGGGGGTGGGGAACGTCCAGCTGTGGACCGAATAAGGCCCATGAAATCATTTGGTCTGGCCCTGCCAAGGCTTTAAGAGTGAGTTAATTAAATGTTTGAGGAAATATAGAAGCCTAATTTTTAAGCTGATAAGGTTATATGGCCCATAAATGATGTTATAAATATTCAAATGGTCCTTGGCAGAAAAAAGGTTCCCCATCCCTGCTCTTTGGGGACCAATAAACACAGGCCCTGGAACTTGGAATTCAGCTCTTGACCTGAATAATATCTTTTCCTCCAAACCAATTTGCAAAGACAACTGGAAGAGATTTGCTTTTATCTGGCACAGCCAACAGCAGACCTTCACACTGAGTTAGGTAGGTTACAGAGAAATTGAGTGTAATGACAGTGCACTAAACAACACACTGGTCCTATATATCATAATATTATGTCAACTGCACCTGATGAGAATAAGTAGCAAATCAATTGCCTTCGTAAGAAATATTTAAATAAGAGAGTGGGACATAAAAATTCAGAGACCCATGCCCTCCATGAAGTTTTGGGGGTTCACTGGTCTGGAGTAAGGTGAAAATAAGTTGTTGCACCTTGCACTATCTGCCATGAAAATAGAGGTATGATGCTTGGTATGTGGTTTTAAAGAAAAATTTGAGGTCACTTATACCACATTTGAACATGCTACTCCTAGCTCTGTGCAGAGTTGTCCCATAATGCTGCCAGTTTTGAGTGTGAAGCAGAGCAAGAGAAGTCTCTGCAGCAATTCTGCCTTCAATGCCTGATCCTCCATCACCTGGGCCTTATGATCCAGCAGCCCCACCGACAATGTGTGTGTAGCAAATAAGGGATGCTATATGGAGCTTCTGGCTAGTAGCTCTCCAGGCTTTGAGAGCAGATTTATGCCTTCCTCTGTAAGCAATTATTCTTTCAAAAAATAGCATCTGGCTTGTTACTGTACCATGAAGAGAATGACTGCCTAACCATGGGACACCATGTGACTCTGTGGCTTGAACTTCCCTTCATGAATTGCATGTTGTCTGACCCATCTGGCCACAAGTTGGTTGTGTATAGCACCATCTACCTTCAAGTTGAAATGAAACATATGAGACCAAGCTTGGACAGGTCTAGAAGATACTAGTAAGATGCTCTAGCAAAGTGGTTCAGACTCTTTCAAAACTGATTCCTGTTGTATTGCCTCCTTACTCTCAATTCATGCCCATGACCCCCAGTGGAGTTCCTTAGAACCCAATCAACAGGGAAGAAAAATCTTGAGCTTAATTTACAGATGGTTCTGCATGTTATACCAATATCACCAAAGTGGATATCTGTCGCAGCTCTTAGAGGTGCAACTCATAAATATACCCTATTGTTTCTGTTTCTTTGAACTCAGGTAACACAATACACAATATTATTGTGATATGATATATTGTATTGTAATATGTTAGTAGTATATTATTGTGTATTTTATGGTAATTTCATAGTAGCCCTGTGCATGCATCCGTGCACCAGTAGCTTGCTGCCACTCTCCAGTAGCTCTCCACCCACTGTCCCATCCTCCTATAGCTCCCTACAGCCCCCTTCCCCCAGACCCCTTTATTGCTTGCTGCCCTGCCCCCTCCTGTAGCTCTCTGCCACCCACTTGTAGCCAGTAGCTAGCTGCCACCCTTCAGTAGCTCTCTGCCTGCTGCCCTGCCCTCTTGTAGCTCCCTCCACCCCTCCACTCTCCACTACCTGCTTATAGCTCACTGCCCCACCCTCCTGCTGATTGTAACGACCATTTGCATATTACATCTCTATTATATAGGTTTATAATATCAATTGCATATTATAATATACATGTAATAATGTAATATCAGCCATTCAGTATGTATTTTCTTCTTTGCAGGCTTGGTTGCCACCCTGTAGACTCTTGCCCCAAATTATTATTATGTTCATATTTTATAATCTGCTTTTCATTTTGAAAATGAGTCTATAAGCATGCCCACTGTTCTTTAAAATTCTTTAATTATTATCCATTTTTATCTACTTTATATAAGGTCTCAGTGTTTTAGAAATGAGCCAAGAGACTCTTATTTCATTTTATTTTTTTACCATTTTGGAATTTTATATCTTGTGATTTATTTTCTGAATTTTCAGCAAACTTTCATCATTGGTTAAGTGTCCTTTTTAACTAGCCTGCACATTCCAGTAGGACAGGAAACTGATTTGGTTTCTGACACAACAGTACCAGTGAGCATATGCCAGGAAGTGCTCCAGACTCATTATTCATGAAATGGATAGTTATCCATTCTTATTTCATTTGAGGGCTAGGCCCTTTTTTCTTTGGTCTCTTGCCATTTCAAATTTCTTTGCCTTCTAAACATATCAAACATTAGAAAAAATGTTTGCTATGTGAGGTAGCATAACATATTTAATATGAGAAAGGCTGCTCCCTGTGACCCTAAATATATCTCGGGGTCTGCCATGTACATATGAAGGCCCACAGAATCAGTAACCTATAGACCAATCCTTGACCCAGTGGGATTCTTCAGTCAGTTGACATCCTGGCTATGGTCAAGCTGATGTCTGCCTGTTGTCTCTGTTCTGGACTCAGAGGTTAAACAAATGGGTGAGAACTGATATCTATGATTTTAATAATCAGAGGAAAATGTGCTTAGATTATTCATATTAAAAGGGTACATTTTCCAGTCTCTACTTCCTGTGATGATTTACTTAAAAGTAATAGACTCAAATTAAGAAGTACTCCATTCAGATATCCAAATATTATAACCACAAATGAAATTTTGCCCATTTTATTCATTGAATCATGAATGAATCACTTAAACTTCCATTATTGCTTATGCACATTTGTTTAACTTGGTTCTGGGAAAACTTTACATAAGCCATACTGAGTGTAAGAGAGGAACATTTAGGTAGTGGCATCCTATCCATGCAATTGTTCAAGCTGGAAACTTAGACATTACAAGCTAGTAACCAGACATTATACTTGTCTGCCAGCCTTTCCCCCTTTCTATATATATCCTCATCAAATCATCCATGTAGGAGGAATCCAAGATGGCGGCATAGGTAAACACCTACACTGCTGCCTCGAACAACAATTTCAAAACTACAACTAAAAGACAGTACGGACATTATCCAGAACCACAGGAAAGCTGACTGAGTGGAATTCTACAACTAGAAGGAAAGAGATGGGCTCACAGAGACCCAGAGGAGCTGCAAAAAGCTGAGGTACAGAGACGTGTGTGGAGAGAGCAGGCGCCGGAGAACCTGGCTGGCTTTCTCTGGCGGGAGGGAGACAGAGACTCTCAATAGCATTGAACTCCTTATCCTACAACACTAAACCACAGGTCCAGCTGAAACTCATACAGGGGGAGTTTGGACTGTGAAAAGGGAGAAGTGCACGGAAATTTAGGGGAGTCACAAAAGATCAGAAGTCTGGTGGTTTGCACAGCACTGTGCAAAGAGGGCCGGCTACTGATTGTGCCGCTGGCTTTCACGAGTGGGTGGGAGACAGACCCTCCCAACTGTGTCACTTCTAACTCCACTAAACCCCAGTTTCGGGCGAAACCCTGAGGATCCAGATTCATTTGGTCCTGGAGTGCAGGGGAAACAGAGGGGCAGCAATCTAGAGGCACTGCGCATGCACACAGGGACCGCTCCAGCGGTTATCCAGTCACATGAGTCTCAGGGGCCGTGGAGGGCAGGGCCAACTGGAAGGCAAGGCAGTCCCTTAAGCCCTGAGACTCCACCCATCCCAAGCTCAACAGAGAGGCTTTTGCAGCTTTGCAAGTCTGGTATCATAAGGCTGAATCCAACACAGAAGTTCTCCCGGCATAGTGAAAATGCTGAGACAAGGGAAGGGATCACAAACAAAAGAAAGGGAGGAAAACAAACAACTGGATATAGAGTTCAAAACCATGCTTATAAGGTTTTTCAAGAATATCCTAGAAAAGTTGGATAAAGTTAGCAAGACCCAAGAGGAGATGAAAAAGAACCTACTAGAAATGGAAAAGGACCAACTAAAAATTAAACATACACTGATTGAAATAAAAAATAATATACAGAGACCTAACAGCAGACTAGGGGAAGGCAAGAATCAAGTAAAAAATATAATGAATCAGAAAACACTCAACTGGAAAAGCAAGAAGAAAAAAGAATCCAAAAATGTGAAGATAATGTAAGGAGCCTCTGGGACAGCTTCAAGCATACCAACGTCAGAATTGTGGGGGTGCCAGAAGAAGAGAGAGAGCAAGATACTGAAAACCTATTTAAAGAAATAATGTCTGAAAACTTCCCACATCTGGTAAAAGAAATGGACTTTCAAGTCCAGGAAGCACACAGAACCCCATATAAAAGGAATCCAAAGAGGACTACACCAAGAAACATCATCATTAAAATACCAAGGGCAAAAGACAAAGAGAGAATATTAAAAGCAGCAAGAGAAAAACACTTAATTACCTACAAGGGAGCACCTATACGATTGTCAGCTGATTTCTCAACAGAAACGATGCAGACCAGACGGGAGTGGCAAGAAATATTCAACGTGATGAATAGTAAGAACATACAACCAAGAATATGCTATCCAGCAAAGCTGTCATTCAAAATTGAAGGGCAGATAAAGAGCTTCACAGATAAGAAAAAGCTAAAGGAGTTCATCAACTCCAAATGAGTATTATATGAAATGCTGAAAGATACTCTTTTAGAGGAGGAAGAAAAAGGTAAAAGATAAACAATTATGAACAACAAATACTTACCTATCAACAAGTGAATCTAAAAATTAAGTGAATTAAAAATTTGATCAACAGAATAAACTGGTGAATATAATAGAATCAGGAGCACAGAAAGGGAGTGGACTGATGATAATTCTCAGGGGGAATGGGGTGAGGGGTGTACAGGGAGAGACTGGACAAAAATCATACACCTATGGATGAGGTCAGTGGAAGGGAGGTAAGGGTAGAGGGATGGGTGGGAGCCGGGTGGAGGGGAGCTATGGAGGAGGAAAAAGAGAGACAAATGTAATAATCTGAATAATAAAGATTTAATTAAAAAAAAGAAACAATAAAACAAAATCATCCATGTATTCTGTCAGTTCTACCTCCTATTACCTCTCAAATTCATCCCCTTTACCATAGAAAAATTTTTATTACTCTGGTTCATAGTCTTATTTCTCACTTAGGTTACTGTGTTTACTTCTTCTGTTCTCCCTGTTTTCACCATTTTCCACACCTCAGCCATAAGTTAAGCCATTCATCTTCATACTTAAAGCACTTCAGTAAGTACACATTTTTTTTATACAGTTAATTTCATGCCTCTTGGCACCACTTACCAAATCTTTCATATTTGGTTGTTGTTCATCTCTTTAATCTTATCTTGGGTCACTTCCTCTATACTCTAAGCTTCATGCTCTCTTGTGACTTTAGGCCTTTGTACAAACTACTTCCTCTGTATTACGTGACTTTTTCTCTCTCATTTGTGCAGCTAAAACCCTTTGCTTTTACTAGAGTTGACCCACCACTTAGGAATGAGCTTCCTCTCCCTCTGGGCTTCCTTCCCATAGCTTCCTGTGCATACCTTTGACATGACATTCTTCACATTGTGTTTATGTCTCTCTATTTTTCTGTCTCCTCTCCACACCATCCTCCCAAAGAATGACATCATCTGAGGCTTTTTGGTGCCTAGTGTGGTGCCTGACACACAGAGATGTTTCAATAAACAGTTATTGGATGAATAAATTAGTGAATAAAAAGAAAAGAGTAAACATCCGAAAATTTCCTTCTCTTTATTAGTTCATAAACCTGGCCAAGTTAGTAGTTTACCAATTACAAGCCATCACAAGCTCTGGGAAGGAATCACTTTTGTTCTCACTGAATTCAGTTCTTCAAAGACACAAATGACATTAAGTGTTTTGTAAATGAACCTCCTGGAGTGCAAGAAGGAATATTATATTGGAAACTATTAAACAACTTGAAACAAAAAGCAGATCACTTCCCAACCACAGATTGCAAATGAAAGAAGAAAAGATTCTCAACCAATATTAAATCTTACTTTAAAGTGAATATTGCCAACATTTTAAAGGGAGGACACAACCAGGGACGAAAATGGTAGAATGGGGACCGATGGTAAACTAAAGATCATTAGCCAAGGGGTGGGGGTGGGGGGTGGGGGTGGGGCCGAAAGCCAGGAAGCCCACTGAGGTAGTGAGTGAAAATGAAATAAGTTTAAGAGTTTTACAAACACCTGATTTCTACTGACTTGTGTCATTGTTTTTGTTTTTTTCCTGTAAGCTGATCTTGGAGAGTTTTCCTTTACAGAAAGAGATTACGGCTGTCATTTAATCATGGTACATGCTTACTCGTATCCTACACAGGTTCTGAATTCTGAGCAAAGAAGAGCCCCAGAGGAGGCCAGGGCAGGCTGGGCATGCTTTGAAACCAGTAACAATAAGTAGGCCCACCTAGAAAGCTGACTTGAAAACTGGATTCTTCCCAGTGTACATCCCCCAAAAGAAAGAGGGCAATTTCTTCCTCTTTCTTCCCCTTTACAAACCTCGCTGCTTTCAGGCCTGTCTTAGTGTCCCCCGCCTCCTTGAAGTGTCCCCCAGAAATCCTATGAATCATATCTTATGATTCACCTTGGCCATTTTTTCCGATTTTCTCAGAGCTTTAGAATCAGACTGCAGTGGTACCTCGAGATACGAGTGCCCTAACATACGAGATTTTTGAGATATGAGCCGTGGAGCAAGTGATTTTTGCTTTGAAATACGAGCAACATTTGAGATAGGAGTAATCGTGCGCATCGGCCGGCTGCACACGACCCACCAGTTTACTGCGACTCGAGCGTCTCATAGTTTCCCATGCCTCAAGGTTACAGAACGAATTAAACTCGTATCTCGAGGTACCACTGTATTCAGTTGTTCATATTATTATGTTATAGTTATTGCTAATTATGTTTTTTGTGTGTAAATGTCTTCCTAATCGGATTTTTCCCTCTGCCAAAAAGGGAATTAACTTTTAAAAATATTCCTGACAGTAATTAGTGCAATGTATAGTGTACATAATAAAAATTAGAGTTCAAATGAATTAAATTTAACAAAAGGCATTTAATGACAAATTACTTCTCACTTGTAATTTTATTTAAAAACAAAAAACAAAAATAAGAATGTGACCATCTTTAAGTATTTTATAACAAGTACTTGCTTTTATTCCCTCTCTTGTTTTCCAAATTAGAAGTGGGCGTTATGCCACACTAGTAGTTTTCAATACTGGATGCACATTTAAATCACATGAGGAATTTAAAAATACAGATGCCAAGGCTGCTGCCTAGACCAGTGGTTGGCAAACTCATTAGTCAACAGAATGGCAAACCATGGCTCGAGAGCCACATGCCTGCTACCGTTTGCCAACCTTTGGCCTAGACCGATTCAACCAGAAGACAGAAGGGAATTTAAAAGGGGACCAAAAAAAATAAAATAAAAATAAAAATAAAAAAAGGGGCCCAGGTTGAAACCGGTTTGGCTCAGTGGATAGGACATCAGCCTGCACACTGAAAGGTCCTAGGTTCAATCCCTGCCCAGTAGGGGGAGTGCAGGAGGCGGTGGATCGATGTCTCTCTCATCGATGTTTCTAACTATCTCCCTTCCTCTCTGTAAAAAAATCAATAAAATATATTAAAACACGGTGCTGGGCCATCAACAGATGAGTCAGTCAATGGGGACAGTGCTAAGGTAGCAGGGTGTCCATGGAAACTGCTCCTGTGTGTGGGCTTCCACCAGCTATTTTAGGTGTGCCTTGCTGTTTATGAGCTTCACGCTTCCCGAATATCCCAATATCCCATCCTTTGGTGTGTGGGTAGTTTTCTTTTGGACATCTATTTATAGTAAACAGTATAAGTATCTTTTAACTACAGAGTTAAATGGGACAACAAACGTCCAAGAAGTTTAGGCAGTTTTTAGTGAGACCAGAAGTTGAGATTGGCCCTATAGGCTAAAAGGGAAAAGAATTGACTCTGTTAGGAAAATCAAGTCCCAAACCATTTTCATCTAAAACCCACACCATTTTTTTTATCTAAACTACCTGGTTATGTCTCAAGAACGAGGATTCGTTATCAATTATTTGGAGAATTGCATAAATTCCTAGTTTTGCTTCTTGCATTTACAGACCGATGTTGTATTGCCTTGTATTTGTTCTTATTTTAAAATTATTTATTGAGCTCTGAACTGCATACCGGGCTCTCTGCAAAGATCTTTAAATAGAACTTCATTTAAATGTCAGACTATCCATCTGAGGCATGTGCTAATATAACACCTATTTTATGCACAAGAAAACAGGCTTGGGAAGATAAAAAATTTACCTAGGGTCACATCATTTCTGAGAAACAAAGACAAGATTAACTCTCGGGTCTGTCCAACGCTCTAACCTCTACACTGTGTCTGCAAGGAAAAACTTCTCCCTCCTGGTGCTGCTGAATAAACTCCTGACTAAAACGCTAACCCTGAAATCCAAGGATGATGGAAAAAAATATAAATTGGAGGAGGCTTCCTCTCCCATTTAAGTTCAACTGTAAGTCATTTTTGAATTTATGTCTGCTGTAATTGTGTTTGTAACTTTCCACTAGAATGTGTTTTGGATGATCTTGTAAAATTTCTAAGAAAATTCATGGGGTTTCCCCCACCCCCACCCAGTTAAGATGGGCAAGAGCAGCCATGTGGCTTTCATGCAAAGCGTATTTATAAGGAAATTATAGAATATGTTAACACAACTGCTCTATGTGCAGATGCAATGCCAGTTCCACAGCTGTGGGTTGAGCACACTGTGCTGTTTCATGCCTCGGTGGGTGTGCGCGGGCTGTTTGCTCTGGCTGGCCATGTGCCCCCCGCTCTTCGGTTGGTCATTTCTACTTGTCACATTTCAGCGGGGTTCTCCAAGAGCTCAGACATGTTTGCCCTCGTTGAACTCTTTTAACCCCCGACTCCCTGGTGGCCTAAATATTTTCCCTTGTCTCTCCACTTCTGGCTGCACTGTGTGAATTGTTATGTTATAACTTCTACAGTTTTCGTGGCAATCCTTTCTTACTTGTCTCTCCATGGAGGTGGGAAGCTTCTTTGGAGCAAGACTACTTCTCAGTGCTTAGCACACATTCTGTGATGATTGGTTGAATTATAATGTACGAAGGTTGGAATTTACTGAAGAAACCAGACTGTAAAAATAGAGCTGAGTCTTCATCTTGATCGGATTAGATTTCTGTTTTATTTGAAAACTTGTCATCTCAAAAAAAATTTTTTTTAAGGGAAGGTATACAGATACAAATAAATACGTATAGTGTTGAACAAAGATAAAGTCTTCTCTGGAAGCAGTTCTCTGATTTATAGGGCCACTGGTAGCAGTGTTTATTCATACATTCCCATGTAAACTTGGTCTCATGGAGTCAGTTCATCTCTCTTGAAATTTGGAGTCTGTGTAATATTAATATTTAGCACAATGCATCCTTATTACACTACGCATAATATAGTCCATCCTGGCAGTCATCGGTGGGATTTTTGTGACTAAACCATGTCAAGAGAGAATTAATTTATACATGTGAGATATGGGTATTTATCTGTTAATATGGGAAATAGCATCTAAACTAGTCTTGTTTTTCCTTCCAAAGCTTTCCTTTGAAAGAGGTGTGTTCTGGGGAGCTATTTGGGGGAATGTTCTAGGGTGCACCATTCAGGTCCAATCTGCCTAGGATCGTGTGGGTCCTCAGTGCTGAACTCCATGGTTATCTATTGTGGAAACTTGATTGTTTTCATGGAAGTTTAAGGAGCACTAATTGCCTTCTTTTGTGTTAACATAGTAAAAGTCAAACAGCTATATCTCAGTCTAAAGAATATTGCGTATCTTAGTGACATACTGATTGCTTTTCTTCAATATTTTCTGGCTTTAAAATGACCATATGGAGATTCATTTAATATCTTGAATCTTTTCAGTTTGCTCAAATTCTAACTTATTAACTTGTTAATTCATATCCCATGTGTTCCAACTACTCAGAAGAGTTAAAAATAACTCATCACCTACGTTTATGAGTCCTAATAAACAGTTAAGTTATATACAATCACATGATTTTAAAATTTAAGGAGCTGTGTAAGAAATATGAAATGGCCAGTTAAGGTAATTATTCAGATGATTCAGGTTTAACATAGTCTTATAAAAACTTTATTTGGTATGATTAATCATAATTACTTACTCATAGTAGTTGAATTTTCTGTGTAGATTTAGTTTTAATTTTAATTCAAGTACCACACCTGGTTTTCTAACTTTGTCAGAAGGAGGAACTCAGTGAATATAATCTGGGGTCTTTTGCTCTCCTCAGTGGTCAGTATATATGCTTATTTCTTTATTTTTGTTACAATATTTGGAGCCCATAGCAACTGTGAACTCCTGCATCTGTCATGGCTATTTCTAGAAATGTCAGGAACTTTGACCAATCCAGTGGTTCTGCTTCTAAAGATTTATTTGCTGGCTGATCAATTGGATACTGGAATTCTCACAAATATGTAAAAATGATATACTCTTAATTTTTGACTCAGAAATTATGTGAACTCTACCAGTCTTGGTGGAATTAAATTACACAGTTCTAGAAATGGAGCAAGACTTCTATGTTTATGTCAGTGTCCTAGGGACCCCTCACTTAAATCTCTTATGCACTTGAATCTGTCTGTATGAAAAGGAATCATATCTTAATCCACCCCATGAACTATTTCTTACTTATGAAATATTTTCCATATTGCTTATTTAATGGCAATAGAAAGAAGGATATATTTTCCTAGGAAGATATTACATTATTTCTGTACTAGGCCAAATATAATTTTGAGAGTTTTGTAAATTATCTTTACATTTGGTCAGTCATAAACCTGAACTATCTGATGGAATAAAAACACATACGAAATTATTAATTTATCCTAGCATGTTAACATTGCTTAATTTGAACTTCAGACACTTCAGAGAGGCAGAAGTAAACACTATTGACTCTCCTTCACTCCTACAGTACAAGATTTTCTTTTCATTGTACACTTTCTATATTCTTTGTATTTGGAATATTAAGATACATTTATTATAAAGGTAATTCCAATATAAGTATGTAGGATGAGAAGTTTGTAGACCAATAAAAGTGACTTGTGGCAGCTTTCTTCTCCTTCTTTATAAAATTGATTTTAGAGAGGAAGGAAGGGAGAGAGAGAGAGCAAGAGAAACATAGATGTGAGAGATATCAATTGTTTGCTTCCTAGACCTGCCTTGTCTTGGATCAAACCCACAACATAGGCTTGTACCCTGACCAGGAATCGAACCATGACCTTTTGGTGCACAAGATGATGCTCCAACCAATTGAATCACATCAGCCAAAAATCACTTCCTTCTTATTAGTGTAACAGGATTTGAGACAAACTGGGGGCTACGCTGCTTCAGTCTTCAGTCCACTAACCAAGATTGTTTCATTTGTTACCCTAATGAAGATAACAGGACATATTTTTTTCTATTACTGTCTGATGAGGGGTTGCTGGAACTTGATCCAAGTCTTGAATATGAGGAGAGAAAAAGAGAAGAACTTTCTAGGTGGAATCAGCCATTTGTTAAGGCATGAAGGCATGAGAAATCATGGCTTATTGAGGAATGAATGGCAGACTGTTTGGAGCTTGGTTGTTTTTTTGGGAGGGATGTTACAGGCGGGCATGGGAGAAAGAATAAAGATAAAATTGGAGTCAAGCTACATCAGACATGCAGGGAATTAATTGCCAGGCTAAGGTTTTTATGCACAAAATGGTGAGCCAGCAGAGGGAGAAGTTTTTATATCTAGCCAGTGGGGTAAATCTCACTCTCTTAGAAGTTAGCTCTTAAATGCAACGTAGAATAATTTGATTTTTCAGTGTATTCTCTCTTTTGGGTCAGGAGACCCATAGAATTCCAGGTTCATTGGCAAAACTGAGTTTTCGGTGCAAATTGCTAAGTGGGATTCTAATTTCCCATTCAGTTTATGTTAATTCTTGTTCGTTTCAGTGCCTTTGGGGCCTGATCAGTTCTGGAGAATTTCAGAAGGCTATTTTCTGGATCTGCACGATGGAATGCCATTCTGTGGATCACTGTATAATGTTTCCTACATTGTTCACCAGCTTATCTCCAACTCTCAGTAGGCACAGGTTTGAGTTTAGATCCCAGATCCTCTCACTCCCAGCTGATTGCTTACATTATTAGGTCATGCTACCTCTGTTTCAAAAGTCCAGTAAATTGGATTTCAGCTTCTTTCTCATGGGCATCAAATACTTCAGATAGCGTGATGATCATGGGCAATAGGGCATTGTTACTATTTGTGGTCTTGTCTTTAAACCTCTAATAAAAAATGGATCTTATTAATCTTTATATCTTCAGGGTATCTATAATGGTCCTATGTATGTAGTAGGATCTCAGTAGCTGTTCACTGAAGGATGTCACAATCATATTTCTCCTCTAAAGAACCTTTGAGTCATATCTGAAATCTGTCTCCTATTTTGCATTATGTATGAGTATGAAGTTGACTTACATTGATCCAACTTTCTTGGAGAATTTCCTTAAGAAGAGGTTAATTATATCAGAGATGTGAAAGGCTAAATTTTGGAGAATAGAATTCAAGGCAGTGAGTCACTGCTACAGATATTAGCTTGAGGTTTATAACCACAGCCAATGGCTAGAATCATTTGTAATTACAGGGAATTTTATTTGTTTCATCAGATTATTCCAACTTGTAGACTTTTCTTTTTTTCAAACAGCATAACTTTTACTTGATGTTAACATATTGAAACTAAAAGTGACCAGATAAAGAAAGGAGTGGGTTTGTATTTCCCCCAGATATGTGTTTTGATGGAGATGGATATGAAATAGAGGAATGTTCTGATAGTATTGTTAGGGGAAAAGCTGTTAGAGTTCTAATAGAAGGCTTAGTTTAGAATAGGCCTTTTGTCCGGAGAAGGTGATCTCCCTGCTTGTTGGTGTCTAACTAGCTACTAAAATGCAGCAATAAATAATGCTTATATCACAGGACCTACATTCTGTTTTAAGACTGTATGGTAATAGATGATAATTATTTAAAATAATATTCAGGAGAAAGCAAACGTTCAGAGAATATATTTTTAGTGTGCCAAGCTAGTGAATAAAAAGAGCAATGTACATTTTAGCTTTCCTTACCTTAGGGCAAAAGATGTCATGGTACATGTCTAAGAAATATGATAATTTTTGTTTTATTGCATGTATATTAAGTGTGGACCTTTTTTTTTGTTTTTAATTATTTCTGAAGCACTAGTGTTCTCTAAACTTTTAATCAGTTGAAATAAAAAGTAATCTGAACTTGCCGAAACTGGTTTGGCTCAGTGGATAGAGTGTCAGCCTTTGGACTGAAAGGTCCCAGGTTTGATTCTGGTCCAGGGCACGTACCTTGGTTGTGGGCATATCACCAGTAGGGGTTGTGCAGGAGGCAGCTGATTGATGTTTCTCTCTCATCAATGTTTCTAACTCTCTTTCTCTCCCTTCCTCTCTGTAAAAAAATCAATAAAATATATTTTAAAAAAAGTAATCTGAACTTGAACTAAGATTTCTTCATCTCAACTCTACTTCTCTCAACTCTAGAGATTTAGTTGGCTTATGAACACTAAAATTTGTTTATGCTCTTTATTCCTGACTCCCCTCCCCCCCCCCGATCTTTATAGTTCAATATGTGTGTGTTCTTGGGGCAGGGCAGGGGAGGGGTGTGTGTGTGTGTGTGTGTGTGGGCAGTAAGGAGAGGAAGTGGAGAAAAGCACTTAAAAATGCCTCTTACCATTACAAAAAAATATCTCCAAACTCTGTTTATTCTTATGGTAAGTGGTTTTACAAAGTGCTGGGTAGGATAATTTCCCTGGATTTTAATGACCTGAAGAGTTATTCAAAATTTCTTCCAGAACACTAAATGGAAGGGCGTGTGGTCCAATCTGGAGTTTCCCCACTGTTTTTCTGGACGAGTCACACCTCTGGACTCCGCAGGCCACCCAAAGGAGACATCCTTTCCTCTCATTGACCAGCCCGAGAGCTCTTTAGTACCCCCTTCCCCTGCCCTCTGGTCTGTAATTTGTGGCAATTACTTATTGTATTTGGTGTCTGCTCCCTTCCCGTCTTTGCCCGCCTCCATGTCTTCTTTGCTGCTGCCCTCAGATCTCGGTGAGATGACGCTCAGCCCTGAGTGAGCTGTTCCTCGCAGTGTTTGCAAAGCTCTCTCTCTGATGTTTCCTGCTCACCCCAGACTTCCCCACTCTCCTTAGAATTTCACTTCTCTTTGTTTTGTTTTTTTTGGTGCTATTTAAATCCTGAAGAATTATTCAATGTGAATTAGAAATATTTCTCCTAGACATGTGTGTATGTTACTTGCCATTGAGTAATTTCTGACTCCTGGCCACCCTATGAATGGATGGTATCCACAAGGTCCTGTCCTCAACAGCCCTGCTCTGCTTCTTTTCAGGAGTCAACCTAGCTCATATTTAATCTTCCATTTTTCCTGCTGCTTTCTCTCTTCCCAGCATTATTGTCTTACTTGCCTTTTAATTAAGAGTATGCTTCAGAGGACTTATTGTAATACAAAGAAATGAATGGCGGTTACCTTAGGTTCCATAAAAGTTTGAGCTTTATAAAAGCCTATCCTGTATCACAGTTACTGTGCAACCCTATTACATTCCTGCCCTAGCCTGCTCATTTCTTCAGCAGCAATTCTGTCTTTCCCCCTGACATTGTTGTAATCACCCTTTTCTTTACCCTTTTTGTTAGAGATTTAGAAACAAGGTTAAAGGGGTGGGGGCAGGGCAAGTTGGAGAATAGTATAATGAATAGGGGCCTGCTGAGGAATATTAATACCCATGTGCCAGTCCTTCATGTTAGTGTTTATTTGAGGATAAGTTTCCCTGTTTGTCAAATGGACCTCCATAAATAGATACCATTTTGCTACTTGATATTTCAGTAGTCTAAGAAATTTTCAGAAAGGGGATTAAAAAAAGAAGTAGGTAAAAAATACAATTTTAAGCTACTAATTAATTGAGAGAATGTAGTCATGGGAATGTAGATAGTCAATAATTCCACAAATAATGTATTGAGTACCAGCTATATGCAGCCAGTTGGTACATCAACAAATCAGGCAGCTTCTCACATAGGATTAAACTTACTGAGAAGTTGCTTCTGAGACTCTCCTTTAGGAGTTACTTCTGATTGCTAGAAATTTGAAGGTGGCATCCTTAAGTTCTTCGTAGTTAGTGCCTGTCATTTGATTGCCCTTCAGGAATACATGAATTTATGTATATTGCTTCACAGAATTAAATATCTCTTACTTTTGATATGTCATATATGGATTAATTTGAAAGAACCCAAAGTGTCGAGCCATTTTTCTACTGAAAAGATAATAAAATAAGTTTTGTGCACAGCTTGAATACAAAACTCTTTTAGGGATAGCTAAAATAGATAATTTGTATCTATAATAAGTGATAATTTGTATCTATAATATAACTAGTTGCCTACATATATTTGAAATAAAAATATATTCATTTTAGAATCAATATATTAATATAAAATAGTATATGATTTGAAATACTTCTTTTCCACCTTACATTTCATGAAACAAGTTCACTTAAATACCACACCTACATCTTCAGCATTAGTCTATTAATCTTTTCTTATTCTTTTTTTTTTTACTATTAGAAGAATGTTTGAATCACCTGTCAAAGTTTTCCAAACAATATTATCTTTACCTTCATCTACCTATTTGAGTCATAATATTGTTTGATTTTGTGTATGATGCTGGTACTGAAATTTTATCCTATTTGTAATTTCTATATTATAATCATTTACTACAAAGTTATTTTCAAAAAGCCTGCTTACAAATGCTAAATCTGTATTAAGTTTCTTTGCCTCCCATTTCATTTTAAAAAATAAATTATTTCAGGTGACTTATATAAACATTGTGCGATGTAATTTCAGTCAACATTACTTTGCTATTCAAACTAAAACAATTGAGAAAGTACTATTAGCAACTTTGTTAGGACTTCCATATATAATACTTCTCTTATTTCTGAAGAATAGTTTTAGAGGGAAGACAAAAGCCAGGTTTATATTCATGAATATATGATAGCTCCAGTATTTTCACTTCTGATGGATATAAAATGACGTGGAAACTTTATATCAGGTCCAAAGGATTCTATAATGTCTACATGATCCAACCTATTATTTTAAGCTCTTTGCTTACAGTGATGTCACCAAGGCCAAAGACGAGATGTTAACAAATTTTCCTGGGTAAGAGGAGTAGATAAAATAGGTACATGGAGAGTCAAACCTGAATGCAAAATATGTTATTAAAAAGGAGGCACAGGAGGTATGATTCTTCTTGAAAATCATGATGAGGCTGTAACTGGTTTGGCTCAGTGGACAGAGCATTGGCCTGCAGACTGAAAGGTCCCAGGTTCGATTCCAATTAAGGGCATGTACCTTGGTTGTGGGCACATCCCCAGTAGAGGGTGTGCAGGAGGCAGCTGATCAATGTTTCTCTCTCATCAATGTTTCTAACTCTCTATCCCTCTCCCATAAATAAATATATTTTAAAAAGAAAATCATGATGAGAGTAGACACTACTCATCATGTGAGTCCACCATACATCCTCTGTTTCATGCTTCTTTGTTCCCAATTGATGCCCAAAACAAATGCAAGGTGAGGTAGCATAGCTTATCTCTTCACACTCAACAAGAGGCCTGACCTCTGCCCTTGAACAGTGAGCCCCGCCATGTGTGATGTGGGAGGTAGGTAGCTGGAGGAACATCATAGCCGAACCAATTCTCTTCTTTGGTAAAGATCTTGCAGTTTTACATCTGAAGAACACTTTTAAGAGTTAGATATGTGTTGGCACTTGCTAGGTTTTGGGTGATAATAATGGTGGGTATGGTTTGACAAAAAGAAAACGAAAACTGTTTTCCCAGTTTCCAAGGAACTCATTGTCTTAGAAGGGACACAAGCTCTGAGCGGTGTGAGGAGTTTCCAATTCCTGCTCTCCAGGAAGTAGGGAGGGTAATTAGGCTGAAGGCGGGAAGTGGCCACACTTCAGGGAGGAAGACAGATCAAGTAGCTACTCTGAGGAAGAGGTGGGGGAGGAAGGATGGTACGTGGAAGCTCCAGAATCACAGGGAAAAATGGAAGAAACCCCCCTCCCACCCTTTTTAAATTCCAGATGTTGAAAAGGAAAGCAACCAGACTTTTGAGGTGATCTTTGGGATTGGAAAGAAAGATGCGGTTGTGGGTCTGGACAGAATGGGCATCTATACCAGTCTAGGCATGGAGCCTGTGGACAGTAGGGACTTTGGCAGGTACTGGCCGAGTGTGTGCCTGCCACTTCTGGCAAGGGACTAGTGCTGCTGGCAGTTTCCCCCTCTTTCCAGGGGCCACGCCAACCTATGGCACTTTTTGGATCGAAAGTTAGGGGGCCCTCCCTTTGGTTTATTTAAGCCTCCCGGGATTCTCAGCTGATGCAGGGGAAGCCGAAGTGGAAGACTGAGCCAGCAGAGGATTCTTGAGTTAGTTCTGACTGCATTTGATGAAATAGGAGATAGGATCACATTTGTACTCCAAGGGTTATGAGCATTTCACATCAATTCCATTTCATGCATTAGGGTCAAGATTATGATTTGCTCAGTCACATGACTAGTATGTCACAAATGCTGGTATTTCAATAGCAGGAACCAGATATCTTAGGTAGTTTCATTTCTGATTCATTACTTTTCTTGCCTTTTGATATTCTCTCCCATATCATTTTACAAAAATCTTTTTTGTTGCAGGTGACACAAACCCAACTTGAACAGGCTTGAGAAAAAAAATTGCCACATGGGACTGGCTATGTGAATATGGGGGTTATTTCACATATCTGAGGGCCAGAATATGGCTAAGCCTCAGAACCATTGTCCCTATCATCTGGGGCCAGGCTGAACTCCTACTATACTAACATGGTGGTTCCCACACTTCTGATGAAGTCTTGTCTGGGGGAGCTAGAGGGGAGAATTGAGGCACAAGTTCCCAGAAGAAGGGAGACCCCAAAAATGTTTACTGTGGTTAGTAATGATTTTGAAATGAATTATAACTTACAGAATGGTTCAATGAAACCAGTAATACTAATATTTTATAAGAGTGTATCCATTACAGGACCTTGTTCTGAATCACAATGGTGTCTTGTAAATGTCTGTTCCCATTTTACAATCAAGGAAACCAATGTGCTGAGAGGTTACACAATTTGCCCAAAGAGACACAGTGGGTAAGTCATGCCTCTTCCACCACATCTTCCTCCCAGAGACTTTGATTCTTAAAATAAATCACCTTTGTTGTTCAGATCTTTTTTTAAAAAATTTATTTGAAGGAAATAATGGTCTGGATTAATTTTAGGGAGGAGTACCCCAAGGGCACACTACATTTTCAATCTTGGGCAGCTGATCATCTGACTGAGCTGGAATGTTTCCATTTCTGTCTTGGTTGAGAGGAAGGCCATTCTCCATGTCCTCTTTTTTTTGGATTTCTTATTGGCATCCCTGTTTCCTTCCCTACTTTCGCGTATTCAAGCCAGATGCCAACTGTCTGTGTGAAGACACACTGCTTCTTAAATATACCAAGATGCCAAGTGTATGTGTAATATCTAACCATGTGTGAATATTCCAGTAAACTCCTGGGGACTTATGTTCCAGTCTCAGTGCTGAACAACAGGGAAGACTGTAAATTCCATCAGCTAACCAAAAGACTCACACATGCCTCGTATTTATAAGTATCCAATAGACGTAATGCATTCTAAATTTGACTTTTTAGTATGATAGAGGTGTTGCATGCTCTCTCCATGGAGATAGTTGGCAGCTTGCAAAAATGCAAATTGATGGGACTTCCTCATGTTATTGCTGTCATTATTGATCACAGCACTTGGTTGTTGTGGAGACACTTGCAAGCAAGGAACATTTCTCAAGGTGGATTCCAAAAGAAAAGAAGAGGGTAATGTGTAAGTGGTTGGTGATGGATATTTTTGGGGAAAAAAGTTGAACTATCCATATGATTGGGCTAGAAAAATCCCCTGAGGTGGGATTAAATCCTGGAATCTCAAGCAAAAACATTTCAAAGGATACAGGATAGAAGCTAGAATTCTGAAAAAATGTCTCTGCTCCCTTTTTTCCCCCTCAAGCCTCCTGAGATGCTGGCCTAATCACTAAAAAACAAAAACAGAAAACAAGAACCACTTCAGGAGGATTTACTACGGGCAAAGCTTTGCTTTGGACCTGGTGAGAGTTCAGAAGGTGAAACAGGCCTTTGTCACTCATGGTTTAGTACAAGGGATTTGCATTGTCATAAAAATGCCCAACAAGTCAGGAAGCAGGAGTGGAAGGCTAAAAGGCACCACTTCTTGGGAATGGTCTAGTTTGGGAGAGGCTGAGACTCTCTGCTTGCCTCTGAGCTGGCTGAAGGACCTGGTGAAAAGAGAGCTCACGATTAAAATGTGCTCTCTTCTTCCAGTAAGTATTAGCAGTCCAGTTGGTAATAATAAGAGCTAACATGTATCAGATGCTTACGTGCACTAAGAATTTCAATCCTTTTTTCTCATTTGACTTTCAAAACAACCTAATGAGAAAGATACCATTCTCATTTATGTATTACAACAGCAGGAATTGAGGTTGAGACAATAAAATAACTCGCCAAGATCATATAATTGTTGGACTATAGAATGGTGGATCCCATAGAAAAGTGCATTTTCATTCTACAGAGATCAGAGTGTGTTCACCATCTTCTAACAGAGACACTTGGGTCACAAAAGTGTTACTCCTCATCTCTGCCAAAGCAAGCCCTATCTATCCATCTTTCCAGAACTGTGGAACTAGTTCTATTTCCATCATAAACTCTTCCTGGGACCCAGTCATCTCTCTTCCCACAGGGCCCTCAGGGCACTTAAGTCTACCTTATTTATTTGGCAACCTATTATGAACTGCCCTAGGTAATGTTCACGTATCATACAATATGGTTTAACTTTGCTTAATCTTTCCATACAAACTATATGATCCTTATTGATGGTTTAGGGATTTAATATATCTTCTGCATCATTCATTGAATTGTACATTGTAATTTTTTTGTATTATTTGAATTAAGGTTGTATTCATTATATATTGTTGCTTAAAACAACACATGAGTTACCTTACCATTTTTGTGGGTCAGAAGTTGTCTTAACTGTGTCTTCTGCAAAGTTGCAATGAGGTGTCAGCTGGAGCTCACTTCTCATCTGGAGGCTTGAGTGGTGATGGATCTGCCCCCAACCTCACTCAGGTTGGTGGCAAAGTCAGCTCCTTGTGGTAAGACTGAGGACTCCATCTTCTCATTGGCTATCAGATGGAGGCTGACTCTTGTCAGGCTAGTGGGTCTCTCCTGTAGGCCCTTTTCCAAATTTGAACATTCCCTCTTCAAAGCCAGCCACTTACCGTCCCTAGAGTAAGTCTGTTAGTAAGATGGAGTCTTACATAATGTACCATAATCATGACATCATCTTTGTCATAGCTATTTTTAGAAGCAAGTCACGCATCCTGCCCACTCTCAGTGGAATAGAATTATACAAGAACTTGAACAATAAGAGTAAATTTCATGAGGTGACTACTTTAGAGTCTATTCACACAAAAAGTGAAAGAAGCAAGAAATTTACAAATATTTGACACTTTCTCAAATTCCTTTAGCAAATCAATCATAGTACTTGAAGTAGAATTTAGCAATTTGATCCTCAGCTTCTTGTGCTAATTACAAACTCAAATGGGTTTGTAGATCTGTGGGAAGAAAGGAACTGAGAATTTTCCCAAGAAATCCATCTTGATCAAATCTGTGGGAAGCAATAGATATTTATATGTTGTTTTTTATATATGAAAGGCTTACTTAATTGTAGTAAGATTTCTCTCTTTTTCTTCTTCCCTTCTTATTCTTTAAACATCTTAGCTTTCATTAAAAACCTAAGGTTTCTATCCAGTTATTCTTGTTTAATTGAAACCCAATGATAAAGATATAATCCTGTCAATTGAACAAATCAAATCAAATACACTTTTTTGCATATTGCTTATTTATTCTACAACTTCCTATGCCTTTTAAAATAACACATGTTTTATGGAGTCTTTCTCCCGTGACTCATTTTTGGAGCTTATCCGAGAAGGAGTTATTCTCCAGACGTGGCACCATTGACCCTCATTTCGAATTACATTTTTTATTTATTTTTAAAAAGATATTTCATTCACAGAATCCCCACTGAGCCTTTTATTGTGGAAAATTAGGGCCCGTAAATCATTCCCCTCAGAAAACTATAAATTTTATACAATTGAAACATTCCATGGACCGAGCTTGGCACTTTGATGAAATCACTCCTTTGCTTCTCATAATTTATGAGCTTCCCCATTCTCCTCTCTCCTGCTCCATCATCACCTTGCCCTCCCAGCGAGAGTGGGGGGTGGTATCATGCCTTCAAAATACTCACTGGGATTTATTGAGTATAATTTGTGAGCGAATTTATACAAACCCACAATATTGCAATCTATCCAAAATGATGAACAATAAAATTTTTCATTTTCATCTGGCGGGCAGAAGGGACTTGGGTTGATCACACTGGAGGTAGCTCAGCATAATGCACTGGGCAAGAGCAACATCTTTGGAGCCAGATGACATGGGTTAGAACCACAGTCAGGCCTCAGTTTTCTCACCTGTAGGTTCAGGTAAGTAATCTTAAAGTTTTCTTTTAGCTCTCACACATTCTGATTGTACAGGTTGAAGGTGATTCTTGGCACATTGCTTCTTTTAGAGGGTAATTAGGAAAAACAATAGGATATGTCTCAAACGTTCGATGTGCTATTTTGGATATGGGTGGTTAACTATTAGTTTTTTAGGGAAAAGGAGAGAAGGCACAACAGTGATAAAGACCACAGCATAGACTTGACTGGTTTGGCTCAGTGGATAGAGCATCAGCCTGTGGACTGAAAGGTCCCAAGTTTGATTTCAGTCAAGGGCATGAGCCTTGGTTGCCGGCACATCCCCAGTAGGAGGTGTGCAGGAGGCAGCTGATAGATGTTTCTCTCTCATTGATATTCCTAACTCTCTGTTCCTCTCCCTTCCTCTCTGTAAAAAATCGATAATATATATTAAAAAAAAAAAGACCACAGCACTCCTGATTCTTTTCTGCCAGATTGGCCCTGGATTGTGAGGTCTTGGAAACCAGGGCCTGCCTTATTTAACTTGGAAACCCTGGATCCTAGTATAGAATCTGATACCTGGGCTCCTGATAAAAGCATCGAATGAACTCAGAGAATCTAAGAGTGTGTTATCCCCATATGTGCAAGTGCCTAACAGTGCCAGACACAGAGTAGGTGCTCAATGCATATTTGCTGAATTTCCAACAAACGGGCTACTTGACATTATTGGGATATTAGAATTTTCCTTTGTCTATTCCAAGTTCAGTTCACATCTTTATTTTTATATCCTGGTGTTTTTCCTCACTAGAACGTCTAAGAAATTGGTAGCCTTATGGCACCACTAGTGCTCAGTCTTGGAAAGAGTTAGAATGAGAAGATGGGGGCAGGGGGAAATGGCAAAATGGCTGAGCTTGAGTTTCAAAGAGAGACCTGATCTCTACATTTTAAAAACACTGTGATCTTGGGCAGAATATTCTCCTACTAAGCTACACTCTCTTTATGTGTACAATATGGGGGGTACACTGAGGATTCAAAGAGGTCATCCATGTCAAGTGCTTAGTTCAGCGCTGACAATACTTTGCCCACAGCCCCTCCCCCTTGCTGGCCTGTCCCTATTGAAGCAGGCCTGCTGGACCCCACCAGTGCATGAATTTGTGCACTGGGCCTCTAGTCAATAAATACTAGCTACAACTTATTTTTGTGTTAAAATTCAGATTGTGTTGTGCCAATGTAATGTTATAAAATTTATCGTAGTTTTAACTTAATCACTTCTTTAGCTTTTCAGGCTGTATTTTGAGATCTTTGCATTAAAAGAAAAGAGTATTCCTCATACTTATTAAATGAATCTCACTATTTTGGATGGAGATTGTTGCTTGAATTTCTTGTTACTCTGAAATCCAGATTTTGCAATTCCCTGCTTTTAGGAAAGAATGAGAATATAGTGTTGTATAAAAAGTGTCTAGCATCCCCCACCCCCCATAAAATGAAAAATTTCCCTCCAGGCAATTGTCAGTTATGACTTTGCCTAATGCAATTATAGTATAACACACTTCACGAAGACTATCACTAGGGGCAGAATGCAAACCAGCCTGAAATATTCGAAAATCAAAATGAAGTCAATTCCCTTTTCTTTGATCTGCTTGCACAATACCCAGACAGGCTACGCACTGGAATATGCATCATGGAACTATTTATCCCCTAAATATTAAAAAATGGAAATAAGCAATGGAGTTTGGAGTAACAGAGGACCCAAAATGATGACCACCCAGCCCTTGCTCGTAAAATATGGCTCCCTTAATGACATTTCAGTCCTAAATCACGTCACTGCAGGCGAGTTTGCGGCCGAGGGGGTTGCACGAGAACATTCCTCCAGGACCATTTAAAAAGGCTGAATAAGCAAAGTGCCCTGTGCGACAACACTCCGAATATCAAAGGGGCGGCTCAGGTACACATATTACTGCCTGTGGCTCCAGGCCCAATGGCCTTTTCCTCGCAGAGATGGATTCCCTGGGTGGAAAACAAATCTCCTTCCAAGTTGGAGAACTTTATCAGATTTATCTCGCATTGTCAGGTCAGCAGGCAGGAAACAAATGAAGTCTGCAGCATGATTCAAATTAGAAGGAGGGAGAGCAATTTACAGTGCTCACTGGCTTCTCATAAACCTTATTAATGTTTGGCACGGGGTGCCAAGGAGCCATAAAGAACTGTCCTGCTGACCATTTATATCTGCTTAGTCTCTTATTATATGTCTTCCACACCGCTTAAATAATGGCTGCCAGAGCATCTTGTGAGCAGGAAATGAGAAAGTTACTCATGTTTTTGTCTCCTAGTCAAATATTCTTTCCTATCTTTTTAGTTTCCCAATGGGAAGCAAAGTACTGTGTTGTTTTTTTTTGTTTGTTTGTTTCATATTTTTCTTAAGCTGTTGCCTATAATTTCCACTTTGTTTTAGATTTGTTAGAGCCCTAAAATGGTATTAAGTTGCTTATTTATGCTTGTGTCTTGTATTATTTTGGATTTGGGGAAATTCTTAATTTGGTCATGGCCACATAGTTGCTTGAATTCACATTTCCTTTGGAATTCTAGCCCATGATGTTCTAATAATGTGAACATGTTATAAATAGTGGCAACTTATTTATTTACTAAAATATGTTTTTATTGATTTCAGAGAGAAAGGGAGAGAGAGAGAGAGAGAGAGAGAGAGAGACCTCAATGATGAAAGAGAATCATTGATCGAATGCCTCCTGTACGCCCCCTAATGGGGTTAGAGCCCGAAACCCAGGCATGTGCCCTGAATGGGAATCAAACTGTAACTTCCTAGTTCATAGGTTAGTGCTCAACCACTGAGCCACACTAACTGGGCCCAAATTATTTACTTGTTTTTATTTTTTGTTAATCAAAATGGATATTTTTCCATTGATTTTTGAAGAGAGTAGAAGGGAGGGGGAGAGACACAGAGAGAAACATCAATGTGAGAGAGACACATCCATTGGTTGCTTCCTGCACTTGGATAAAGCCTGCAACTGAGGTACCTGCCCTTGATCAGAATAGAACCAGAGACCCTTCAGTCCAAGGGCTGACACTCTATTCACTGAGCCAAACCGACTAGGGCCCAACTTATTTATTTTTAAGAGTCAACTTTTCTTATTTCTTTAAGGTTCTAGTATGTTTGAGCTAAAAGATTAATAGGTGACATTTGTTGGATACTTACTATGTGGCAGGCACCTCCCATTTTTATTTAATTTAATCATCACAACACTCTCATGAGGTAAGGGCTATTCTCAACCTTTATTTCAGAGATGAAAAAATCAGTTGCCCTGGGACACACTGCTGCTAAGAAAAAAGAACTTAGAATTGCATCCTAACAGCCAGAGTGCACTGCACTATGTACTCTCTTGCTAACATTAATTTACAGTCATTGACTGTGATGCCTTAAAAAGCTTGGGTGTAACAGAAGATAGGGGGAGGATGAGAAGAAAGAAGGTTACATGTAGAGGTGTTTTATTCTTCACTTGAGGATATTTTTTCATTGACTTTTGTGAGAGACCAGAAGACAGAGAAATATCACATCGCGTATGACCGGGGCCAGGGAGGAGCCTGCAACTGAGGTATGTGCCCTTGACCCGAATCAAACCCAGAACCCTTCAGTCTACAGGCCAACGCTCTATCCACTGAACCAAACTGGCTAGGGCTAAATCTAGAGTTTTACCAACACTAGAACTAAGGGAATCTTACACAATTGGCTCTTGTTTAATTGAATTGGCTTTTCAGGTGCCTTGTTAATGGGCAGTGATGTGGGTAGATGGTTTAGGCATTCTAAGAAGTAGATAAGAAAAATCTTTCACTATAGAGGTGTGTGTGTGTGTGTGTGTGTGTGTGTATGTATAATCTCAGAAATATTTTATATTTTTTGAAAAATTTTAGATTCTCACAAAAGTTACAAAAACAAATATTCCTTCACCCAGACTTCCCCATTCGTTAACATTTTCCAACCTTTTACAAAAATCATTTTGTCTCTCTATAGGTACGTATTCTTATTTAAAGAACCATTGGGGAATAATGCAGGCACAATGACTTTTTACCCCTAAATACTTTGGTGTGCATTTTCTAAGAATGAGTAAATTCTTTCACATAGCCATTATCTTCAGGAAATTAACACCGATTTGGTGTTAATACTGGATCTACAGATTTTATTTCTATTTCACCAGTTGCCCTAATCAAAATATTTTGGGAGGGTGTGTGCAGGGACCACATTTAGATGTCATGTCTCTTTGGTCTCTTTCGGTATGGAACAGTTTCTGTCTTTGTCTTTTTTTCTGTTTGACACTTTAAGAAAGAGTGTAGATCAGCTGTCTTGCAAACTGTGTTTCAATGTGTCTGATGTTTCCTCACAGATTGAAGGTGTGCACTTTGGGTAGGACTAACAGCGAGGCAATGCAGTTTTCTTCCCAGTGCATCGTGTCAGGGAGCTAATTTGAACTTGATGCATTTAATTTAAGCAATGTTCCTAGAGAGCATAGAAGTGAGGCGCTCTATGAACAAACCCTGGAGGAGAATGGGAACCCTGGTACAGACACCATAGGAACACGTGTGTGGACTTGTGCATACGCATGTATATAAAGCTGTCGGGGGTCAAAGCTTTGCAGAGCTTATCCAGTTGGGAACACGAAGTATTTTCTTGTGATGGCATTCCTATTTGAGCCTATTGTTTTTGTTGTCATGATTTAACACTTGCTGCATGTCTATGGTCCTCTGGACAGACCCTGGAATTCGATGTTAACTCTGCTTAGCGGATTTATGCCTGAATTTAGATAGCAGAGCCACAAAAAAGAAAAGATGATACTCCCAAAACAGAAAGAGCAAATGAGGCATTCCCAGAAAAGGTAGGGAAGGAGAACTAAGTTTGACCTAGGCAGTTAGAAATGAAGAAAGTGTGAGAAGACGCAAATGTCTAGCTTAAGGCTGGTTTATAGCTATTTCCAAGAACCCTGGGAGGGACCCTGGAGGCTGCGTGATCTTACACTTTCATCTTCCTCTACCACAGCTCAGCCCCAGGGGAGGAGTTGTGGTGAAGAAACTCCTTGTGTTGGATTAATAGCAAGCTGCCCTCCGCAGAGGCTGACTTTCAGGTGGAAATCTCACTCTCCACCCGCATTACCAGTGCGACTAACAATCAAGTCCGCAAGCTTCAAGGGAAACCCTGAGGGTTTTTGTTTTTTTAAGGATATGAAGGTCATTCAAAAATAAAGATCTAATTTCTCACAATAAGTTTTTTCTCCTCCAAGATACGTGCCTCAGAACATGCCTTCATTTTTCTGCCTCAGACACCCCCTACCCTTTTTAATATTAAGTGTCTCTTAATAACAAAAGTCAACTGCCGGTTATTTATGGAAACTGCACCCCAGTAACTTTGCTAATTACATGGTGGCTCACTTTCCCAGGCCCAGATCACCTCCTGTTTTGTTTCCAACTGCTAGAACCACCATGTGTTTCAGAGTAAGGCGGGAATAATCAGCTGCAGGTTTCCAGAGCAATCGTGTGCATGCTGTTTCTCAGCGCATGCGGGGAAGTTGCCATTTGGGTTTGCAGGGCACCTCTTCCCGGGGCCGGTGAAGAGAAGGGTTTCCCCATCACTTGCCTATATGTCCATTGGGGAAATTTCAAGTGGAGTTTTGAGGCTCAAACCACCCAAGTTCAGATAGTATGTACAGAAACCTCCCGAGTATGTGAAATCTTTAGCAAGGAACTCTATGTAAATTGGGGGTAATGACTCCTAATTTCTAGGGTGACTCCGAATCTTAAATGTGGTGAGGGAAGATGATGCTTAACATAAAGTAAATTTTTTAAAAAAATATGTTTTATTGATTTTTTTACAGAGAGGAAGGGAGAGGGATAGAGAGTTAGAAACATTGATCAACTGCCTCCTGCACACCTTCTACTGGGAATGGGCCCGCAATCAAGGTACATGCCCTTGACTGGAATGGAACCTGGCCCCTTTCAGTCCGCAGGCCAATGCTCTGTCCACTGAGCCAAACCAGTTAGGGCTAGAGTAAATTGTTAATGAATTATGCTTCTTAGTTTCTGTCTACTCCACTTCATGCTCTTCTAAACACTTAGCCACAAAGGATGGCATATATACACTTATGTATGTATGCCTTGCTCGAAGTCCAGAATAAAAAGCTCAGACTGGGTCCTATTCTCCCAGCAGGGGATGTGCTGTGTTATGAGAGCTATCCTTTGCCCTGTGTTAACCCTTCCTCCGTTTCTCCTTAGTCAGGGCACTGAGGCCACTGCCCGTTTATTGGCGAACTGGGCTGTTTGTTCAGCGAGGCACATCTTATATTCCACGGTGTGAGGCTGGGGCTGGGACTCTGCAAATGACAGCTTTTAGTCATCTGGCTCTTTGGGTTACTAAAGGAAGACCCTTGCAGGAGGGAGGAAGAACTCGATCCTTCCCATCTTCTTCCTGCTCCTATCAGTGACATTTCACCCAGAGGGGCAGGCGGTACTAATTCCAGCTTCATTAGGTGTCTCACAATCAGTTTCCTTGTACCCCTGAGGAGCAATCAGGAGTGTGTCCCAGCTTGTGAGCTCCTCTTCCAATATTCTAGGTTACTGAAATCCCTTGTGGACTTCAGTGTCTTAAAAAAAAAGTTTTCCAGCAACCGTTGAATCGGTTTCCTATATTAAATCACCATGTGGATGATCTGTTATTTTCTCCTCCGACTGAATCTGACTGTCACAGCACCTGGATTCAAACTGGCCTTCAGATGATCTAGTGCAATGGTCGGCAAACCACGGCTTGCAAGCAACATGCGACTCTTGGCCCCTTGAGTGTGGCTCTTCCACAAAACACCACGTGTGGGGGCGCACTTACAGTGCGATTGAAGGAGTACCCTAATTAAGTTAATAACAACGTACCTACCTATGTAGTTTAAGTTTAAAAATTTGGCTCTCAAAAGAAATTTCAATCGTTGTACTGTTGATATTTGACTCTGTTGACTAATGAGTTTGCCGACCACTGATCTAGTGTAACCTGCAGGTTCTGCAACAAGGTTGGCTTTCTAGGAAGGCAGAGACAAGAAAGCTCAGGTAGCCTGTTTCTATCTGGGACGACGGGAGCGTGTTGAAATCTTCCTAGGGGCCATGGGTCGGGGAGAGGATGCTAGAATGAAGACGAGGTGGGCAGGCATGGGGGATGAAAGCACACTGTATAACTTTGCTTGGTCTGACTTCAACTAAGAAACTGTGGGAATACGAATAAAAGATAAATGGTAAGCAAGAAGAAATCCATGGTAATCCATAGTGACATTTATTAATCATAAAAACCTTCTGGGTTCCATCCCTTTTCCTTGATCTAAGCCCAACGTTTATAATATTTTTTTTTGTATGTGTGGTCTTGTCCTTAATTATAGGGTAGTGTAAGTTGTTCATCTTCTCTTGGGCATTGGATACACTCCTACTGTCGAGAGGAGCACACCTAAGACCATGTTCTGTGCTTACATAACATGTAATAAATCCATCTGGACGTGTTTCCCTAAGACAACAATTTGGTTCTGCTTTTTTAGATTTGTCCACTTGGGTCAGCAGTATCTTAACTGTAAAAATAATGGAGGATCTATTTGGTACAAGTTTCTCTACTGCCCCTGATATATTTAACTTTACAACATCTTTATATAAGCAATGCATTGATTTATACACTGTAATAAGTGGAGTTGAGCACTTGTGAGGGAGAGTTAAGTTCACACATCACTTTTCTACACGGTTTCACTGTCTTGACACTTCGCTATTAATTTCTTGAAGTTATTTTGTGTTAACAATAAAAAATTTTAATCACCTCATGAGAATTTTTGCATACGTAACAAAAACAATTAAAAACCAAACCTTGTTAAGATGCGGAACGTAGGACCAACCAGTAGCTGAGGATTCAGCTCCAGCCCATGATTCAAATTGTCACACCAAAAACTGACAAAGGTAGACTTTGGGGGGTTAGTTATCAATAACTGGAAACACAAATATTAAATCTTTGAATATATGAGTGCTATTTTACCATGTGTGCACCTAAGTTAAGATTATACATCAAATGTTTATATTCTTGCTAGAGAAATGGGATGACTATTAGTCAATATATTTAGGGGAAAGTTGATATAGCCTGGATTGTCTATTATGAGTTCTATACCTCTGAACTCCACTGAGATCTTTATATTTTGCTTCTGATACTTATTAACTACAGAAAAAATTAAGTCTTAGTATCTGTGGAATTGGCTGAGTGATACTGCAGCTTTCTTTTCCTACTCCAGAGACTCTCATCTACCTTTTCTTTGATGAGTCTGTTTTCTCTGTAGGATTAGCATTTTCTATGGTGTTAGAAGGGATGTTTTGTACCTTCTTTAACAGGGAAGTCACTTCCTGTTTGTCATCTGAAAAATGGCTTCCTTAGTGTATGACAACAATCAGGGAACAATTATCTTTCCTCTCCCACCTTGAGTGGGTAGGTAAAGCCATAGTATAATATTGTCTATTTCATGCTCCTATTGATTATAGTAGTTAGTTTGAATGGATTTGGGTGATCTAGACCTTCAGTTGAACCTTTCATTCTGACCCATGATTATTCTACAGGACCCCAGATCCATTCATTAATGTAAAAGGAATAAGGATGGCTAAGTGTAACCCTGCCATGTGATTGGGATAACAGCAATGACGATAAATTCATTCAATATGTATATCACTAGAAAGCAGTGAATCAAAGAAATATCACTGAAAATGGAGTCAGGAAATGAAGATTTTAGTCAAACCACTTCTGCTTATTAACCATGTAACCATGGGCATACCACATAACCTCTTTGAACCTGAGTTCTCATTCTCTAATGTAAAATCTAAAATACAACATGCTAGTAGATCCTCGATGCTTAAATCACCCAATTCTTCCATTCTGGTTGACATTCTAGAAACATGCTTTACTCTCAGAGGATTTGATTATTGAGTTATCTTTCTATTCGGCTGCTATCAGTAGATTTACCATAAATGTTTCTTGAGAGTCTCTCTCTTGAAGAGATTAAATTCATCCCAATTAAAAATAGAATCCTGAGCTACAGCAGCTGTAGTACCTCTTAAGCCTCTTCAAATAACATTGACCAACTAAGTGCCTGCTACTGTGGAGATAGTGCCCACAAAGCCAGCAGCAGGCCCTCTCAGAAAATGATAACACTCTAAGTGGCTGTCAGTCCTCAGTAGTTTCTAGTAGTTCAGGGGATGCTACCTTATCTTCTAAGTGTTCTAGAAGTTCCTGGGGAGGCGGGAAATCACATATTCTTTGTTTTATAAAAATATCTCCTTCCCTACAACAACAAAATCCTCCAAAACAATACTGAGCAAACAGACGTGCCCAGTCATAATGCAGTTCTTTCATCTGAATGGAGGAGGTAGCTAGAGTAATATTGTTGTCTGGGAGGTTTGGGGTCAAGGGCTGATGAAGCTGTTTTCTTTAGAAAATAAACATTGGTTCCTAGGGAGGTAGAAGAATTTACATCCTTTCTTCCTCTTTCTTGAAGAAATGACTCTTTCAAATATATGACTCAGGAATTGAATTCAGCTCCTATGGATTATTTTCTGACTTGGTTTCTTATTTTCTTTTAGTTCTTTGAGGAAAGCTTGAAAACAAACTTTCTTTATCTTTTCCCTCATAGAAATTTTAATTATAGAAGTTACCAAATGAAAAATTATAAAAGGTACTTTGTTTACAAGGCAAAGCTCAGAGGAAGATTATTTTATCATCTCTCAACAGCTACGCACTTTGGAGACATTTCTCCTTTTCTTAAAGCTAAGTTGCATGTGTCACTATTCATTAATAAGCAGAATGACAACTATTTAGGTTGTCAATCTTGTTTGACATTTCCTTAGGTACAACATTTCCTTAGGTACATAGGGTTTTTCTATACTTTCCCAAAGGGCCAAGTTGACAGACATGGACTTTCGCTTATTTCCACAGAGCTCTGGATCCAAATCCCTGGGTCAAAATATGTGCCACTCGCTTCCCACATTTGGTCCTGCAACGCTTCTGATGGCTGGCCCAGGAGAGTTCTTTCTGATGGGCTTTTAGCACAGCCGTTGGCCACCAGATAAACATGTGAATGTGGGCCATTTATAAGGGAAAGCTCCCTCAATAGAGCTTTGTCCTTCACAATATGAACAGGTACAGTTTTGCTCATGGTTGCCTATGTGGTGTGAGTTGAGAAATCCTGAACCTTTATCTGAAGTATTTTTCCTGTAGAGTCATATATTCACTAACAGTGTTTCACTACTGTAGGTTAAATCTTGCCTTTCAAGGCCATTCTCTTTAAAATATGGCAAGAGACTACTTGAGCGTGCTTAATTTTATAAGATCCTTTCTCTGTTTTCAAAAGAAATAGAGGAAGATGAGAAAACTGGATGGCTGGCTGGGAAAAGGTGTTGAAAAAAGAAAATGCACAAAACGAAAGATGAAGTGTCAGTGTGCCAATGAGAGTCAGCCTGGTTCTCTACTAGATGCCCCAAATTTATGAATTGGATATGCACTTTGGAATGTGCCCTTGAGCATCTGGCTATGTATAAATTGGGAATGGCTTTCTGGAAAAACCAGTTGGAAATATTTATCAGGAGAATGAAGAACATTCATGTATATAGAACTAATAATTTCAGTTGCAGAATTTTACCTTAAAAATTTAATCAGCATTGAGCAAATTTAAACCCAAAGATGTTCAATAGAGCATTTTTTTTATAATGGCAGGAATAATAGAGCTAGTTAAATCTTTGTTAATAGGAGAATGAATATTATGAAATGAATTTATGCTATAAAAGTGACTAAAGCAGTATACAGAAGATATCATAATATGATCTCAAGCATATAAAACACATATGCACAGATAAAAGAACAGAATTTGTGTCCATAAATGGTTATTATTTTTCTTTACTCCTTTTTAAAAAAAGTATTTTAATTGATTTCAGAGAAGAAGGAAGAGGGAGGGAGAGATAGAGAGGAAGAGAGAGAGAGAGAAGCACCAATGATGAGAAAGAATCATTGATTGGTTCCTTATGCACACCCCCTACTAGAGATTGAGCCTGCATGTGCTCTGACTGGGAATCGAACTGTGAACTTCTGGTTAATAGACTGATGCTCAACCATTGAGTCACTCCAGCTGGGCTTTTTATTTTTATTTTTTGTATTTTCCAAATTTGTCACAATGCCTATTTATTACTTTAGATATGGAAAAATGTTATTCAAACTGTATCTAAGAGCAAATGTATCAAACTTATAAGCCTAACATATGGGTGTCCTCTGAGGAGGTTGACGATTGCTGCATACGTAGCAATTTCCCCGTGGTTAATTACAGATCTGTCAGACTTTCCCTTATGTATGGATCCTTTAAGTTCAAGGGCTCTAATTCTACATAAAGATGTCTACGTAGAATGAAATTTGGCACCTGATGTTTAACTTTGGATAGTATTGTGGTTTGCTGTTGCCAAATTTGAGATAAAAACAAGTTGGATGGAGTTTCACACAGAGAGATGTTATCTAAACCATTTTATTAGAACTAGGCAATGGCAGAAACATGCAAGATGCAGAGGGAGACTTGAACTAGGCCCTTCTCACCACGAACATATATTCACTGGACATGGACCTGGGTCATCAGAATCTTTCTTCTAAGTTTTGTTTGCTTTCCATGTTCCAGACATATTTGAATATTTGAAGAGGGGATTTGGACTCACTCTCTTGGCACCAGTTGAGTGGTCTTTCCTTCACCTGGAATGCCTACAAAATCATGTATTCTCTCATTCTTTAGGCCAATGTTACCCGAAACCACTTCCTTAAAGCCTCTACTGCTGTCCCTAATGAGTGTGATCACCCCCTCCTTTGCACTGCTTGGCACACATCTGGTGTTTTTACACCACTGACTTTCTGTTAGATTATTAATTTCTGAAGCACAAGGGCTGTTGTGGCTTTCATCACCCATGCCTTGCCCATCTTAGCAGAATGAAACTTATTTACTTAGTGAGTCAGGTGTTAATTTGGCTGGCCCAGAGACTGCTTCCCTCTCTTCAAGCAATTTTGTTATTATGCACATCCGTCAGCTAAAAAATATCACTATAAGGAAGGGTAAGAATGAATCTTTCAAAAACTTTTCAGGAGGTAGCTTTCTAGAAAGAGCTAGAGGCAGAAACCATGGAGCACAGAGCTATAAAACACTCATGAGGATTCTTCACTACTTATTAACATCAGTAGTATGGGATAATATGTGGGTTTCGGTGTTAGTGAGAACTGTGTTTGAACCTAACCTTATTGGCAGTGGGATTTTGGGTAAATGATTTAGCTTCTCCATGCCTCAGTGTTCTCGTTAGTAGCATGTAGAATTAACTAATGTCTGTCTCCCATCGTTGTGAGGATTATATGAAATGATGCATGAAAGCACTCAACATAGTGTCTGGCGCAGATTGAAGTCTCTGTGTTCATAACACTGAGGCTCCATCCTGTCCTGGACAGTTTATGCCGTCTTAGAAAGCTAGGGCTCATCCCCCTAAACTTTGCAGGGTGGTACTTCCTTAATTTCTGGATCTGTTGCTCTGAAATCACTAACCTTTCAAAACTTTGAGGGAATACCAAGCTGGACTATTGAATACATTTCTGCAGTAAAAGTATATAATGTCTGAATCTTTTATATCCTTAAAGCCAGAGGGTTCAGTGGGCTCTCGAGCTAAACTGTTGGGGTTAAAAATCCTGCTGCTGTACGTACTTTCTCTGTTTTTGAGAGCGGTTCTTCTCTAGAACATGGACTAATAATAATACTATTAAAAAATTAATAATCCCACCTGCTATATAGAGCTGTTTTGAGCTTTTGTCTGCCAAGCACTTAGAACAATGCCTGGCAAATAGTAAGCAATTGACCAAAGCTAGCACCTCCTAATCAATTGATTTAAGAGGTCGCATTCTTCAAGGACCACGATGAGCCAAATATTCCAATAATGAGCTGAAACTTTCATTGTAGTCCTGGTACCATCTTTGGGGGGAGGCAGAGGTGTGCACCTTGGAGACTGTGCCTTACAATGGGTTTGTCAACAGCACTAGTCATGGAACACAGCGCACTGAAAAAGTTGCCAGACGCCAGATGAGATAAAGAGTGTTCTGTGAGCAGCGACACACTTGAGCACTCCCAGGACACAGACCAGGCAGGTGATGGCTCTGCCTAAGAATCTTGTCCTCCAACGTCGACATCACTGATTTTTTTTCCAGAGGCTGCTGACCATGTAAACAAACACTGTCACTTCCTGATAATGAAATGTCTTTTTCTTCTGATGTAATTCCTACCTCCATTCCCAACTTGGGTATTTCATAAGATAGAAATGAAGGAGAATGCCTGTGTGGCTAGCTTAATAACCGAATTATCTGACCTTAAGAAAGAGAGGACATGTACCATTGGCTCTGGTGACCTGATCTATACTTGTGCTTAAGTCACTTTGATGTTTCAGGGAACTACTTCTTGCAAACAGGCCTTCACTTTCAGATATTGAAATTCCTCCAATGACCTACTAGTTGTTTTTTTTCCCCCTCTTTCCTAATGTTCCATCTCTGGACTTTTGTCCTTCTTTTGAATTTCTTTTTAAAAAACTTAATCATTTTAATTCATAATTTGACAGATTTCATATGCTTAACATTTTTTTTCTCTACTTCCTGCACGACTGTCTCTTCTTTTTTTTTTTTTGCTTGTTTTGTTTTGTTTCTGCCTTTTGCGTTAGGAGATTTCCTGCAGTTTATGGACAACCTGTATACCCTGCTGCTGCATCACTGTGAGTCTGTGGCTGGTCCAACCCTGCTGAGGCCCACCCCTCCGCAAATGAAAAAAGGGGGCTCAGGCACTCTGGAACCTCAAGGTCCTGCCATAGTTACCACATGGAGTAGAGCATCCTTAACTTATTGAGATTGATTTGAACCCTTGAAAATGAACTTTATAATTGGCTTTCACCTTGGAAACCTGTAAACAAAGGCTGATTTTCCTTAGCTCCTTAGGGAAAAAAAAAAAAACTTTGTTCTTCAAATATTATATCTTACCCTACCCGTATATTTTGCCTGATTTTATCTAGGGACATGCGTTAATAAAAGCACACAGAGTCCTCGGGCATTGTGGTAGGGGGACAATATTAGAAGAAGAAGTTTGACTGTCGGTCTCATTCTTCCCTGCAGTGTCCCATCCACCTCTGAGCACTGTGTTTAATCTGTGCACCACTGAAATTCACTCGATAAACTGGAGAGAGCCCAGAGGAGACCCTTCTGGGTAGGTTCTGGAATCTAAAGCCATAGTATGCGGGGAGAGGTTGAGAAGTCTGGGAGGAGTAAGCTTGGAGAATAGAGGGCTGGTCAGAGAGAGAGGGAGGACAAGGAACTGAATTATCATCAGAGCCATCAAATTGTTATGTAGAAGAGAGAGCAGATGAGACTAAGAGATGGATGTTGGTAAATTGGTGCAATGTCAGAAACCCGAGGGAGACATATTTGGGCTTTTTTTTTTTTTTTTTAATAGTTCAAAGCTGAAATTTCCTGCCTAGGAAGAATAAATATTCTGGATCTCTAGGTAACCAAGCATAAAGTGGATGACCACTTGGTGGGGGTGTTGTAGAAGAGATTTCATTGATGGGATGATTGGACCACAGGAGCTTAATCCTGAGATTCTAAAGAGGGTAACATTGTCCTGACAGAAGATTCTGCACATTTTAAGATTTAAAATCACAGGCATGTGCATTTTCTAAGAGAGCCTAGGAGTTGATTCATTTCTGCCCATTATCATGATAATAATGAAATATTAACGTGTAGGTATTTACTCAGATAGCGAATTAGACACGTTGTTTGGTCAGCAAGTACCACTACATATTGTTGAAATAAATTTGGCTGCTTTCTTCATAAATTAATTGCTTAGGTCAATTAAGATAAGAACATAACAAATGTCAGCATTGGCCTGGATTTCTGGGTTAAAAATGAATATTTATTCCTCTTTTGCTTTTCCTTCCAAATTAGTAGAGAAAGGATATAAATACCTTTTTCGTGCTATCACTGAGAGTTCAGAATATGTTAAACCTGGAGAGTCTAGGTAGGAGGACCTGTTCTTGGCTAATGCAGTCTCATTTCTTTCACAGGGGATGCTCAGTTTGATTCATTTTTCTCTCCAGAGCCTTACCCATTCTTCTTAATCTGAGTTCCTTCCTTTTTAGTCCCCATTCCCAGACCACTTCTTGTGCTCTGAGTAGAGAGTGGTCATCTGTGAACATGTCTTCTCCCCCTGTGGATGGCAAACAGGAAATCTGTGCTTTTTTTGTAATTCCCACAACACCTTGTGCCCTCTCGTGTGTGCAGGGATTCTCAATAAATACTTGCGGTTTTAAGTGACTTCTAGCAGAAGCTCATTCTGTTTATTCACCGCAAGTTTGGTCCAGCAGTTCCTATGGAAGCACTCCTTAACTATCCCCTTTGAGATGGTAATGAACTTGCTTTGGAAGTGAAAAGATGACAGACCTTATGGCTTTGAACATATAGGATCATGACATGACATGATTGTTTACAGAGAGGAAGGGAGAGGGATAGAGTTAGAAATATCGGTGAGAGAGAGACACCGATCAGCCGCCTCCTGCACGCCCCCTACCGGGGATGTGCCTGCAACCAGGATACATACCCTTGACTGGAATCGAACCCGGACCTTTCAGTCCGCAGACTGACGCTCTATCCACTGAGCCAAACCGGTTCGGCTAATGCGGAGTTTTAATTGGGGAGAGCCTTTCCTGTGGTTGGAGCCACTGTTTCCTGTGCCATGCAGAGTTGTAGAAGAGCAGAGGACACTTGGCCCTAGGCCCAACTCTGCCACTAATTAGCAATGTGGTGTCAGGCCAGGCACTGAGTCTTTCTGGTCTCCGCTTCTTCATCTATCCAACAGGGAAGAGGGGCTGACATTCGCTGCATTTCCAGCCTCTACACAGCAGAAATACTTCTTGACAGTGGGTGGGCAGGTTCCTTCTGTCTCTGACATTGTTCTTTTCTAGCCACTCCTTATAATGTGTGCAATTTCAGACAGGTTGTTGGGTTAAATGAGGAGATGCATGTGAAGTTGGCACAGTGTCTGATGGAGAATAAGTTCCAACTTAATGTTAGGTCTCTTATTTTGCTACTCGGTTGAAAATATGTTAGTCCACCTCCAATTGTTCAGAATGATAAACTAATTCCTGGGCTGCTGCCAGGCACAGGGCGTGCACTACATGCAGATTTTAAATCTATTTTCTATCATTCTGCTTTCCAGCAGCATTATACTAAGTTGTACTGCTGTCTGTTCTTGGAATGTCCTGATCACTCCCTCACTCTGGTCCACGGTTTGCTATTTTATCTCCTACTCTGTGATGCTTGTGGTTTTTTGTGTGTTTGTGTGTTTTAGTATATAGCCAGTCTTTGGATTCTGGCTCATTGTCCTAGGCTCTAAGAGCATGTAGAGACTTTGCCCTTGCCATTTCCATGTTTACAGAACTCATCAGTGGCCTGGATGGAGACAGCTGGCACCCAGAGATGGTGTCTTTGGGATAGCTGGTCTGATAGGCTAATGAGAGGTTCAGCCTGAGAATGGCCCGATCTTCTGGAACCTTTATTTTGGCACCAGGCATGCTGTTACACTGACATCATCCAAGCTCGACCATTTCAGTTCAATTTAGTAGAAGTTTAATGAAATTTATTGGGCATTTGGATCTATGATAAGCTCTGTATTAGTTTTCTGTGTGTGAGGAAATGCATCCCGCCGAAGGTGGTAGAGAGAAAGGATAATAATAGCTTCCATGTATGAAGACAACAGACAGTCATAAAATATAAGGGCATTATTTTATCCTGGACAAGAGAATTGCTGTCACAATCTAGATAACTCTTAAGTTTAAAGCTTCCAACCCCACAGACCGCAGGCATTCTTAAGAAATATGCAACACTCTTACTTGATGTGATGTTCTAGGTGTTTTGAGAACAGATTACCTTAGAACAGCGGTTCTCAACCTGTGGGTCATGACCCCTTTGGGGGTTGAATGACTCTTTCACAGGGGTCACCTAAGACCATCGGAAAATGCAGATATTTACATCACAATGCATCACAGTAGCAAAATTTCATGGTTGGGGGTCACCACCACATGAGGAACTGTATGCAAGGGTCGCTGCCTTAGAAGATGATCATTGCTACAAAGATACTCATTGCATACAAAATAATTTTATATGTGTAATACCCTTTAATCCTTTATCACTATTATGTGATTTTTTTTATGCAAGGATCCACTGAGTTTCAGAGAGTTAGACACCATGCTAGTGGATTGCCAAGTCACAACATGAACTTGGTCTTTTGCCTCTAGGGTGCATGCTCCAAGGTGTTGAAGAGACCGCTGTGGCATTTATGACAAAGAAACGCTGGGTAAAATGTAGAGGCTCCTTGTCCATGTTGCTGGTTTTGTGAGTCTGTCGTACATCTCTGGTTTTCCAAAGTGGTCCACAGTTTTCCAGCTACGAATTCTGACAGTTGTGATTTAAAGCTTCAAGCGTATGATTATGAGGTGGTGGTTCTCAACATTCACCACAACCTCCCTGCCAACCACACAGCAGCCAACGCTCCAGATTTCCCTCCAGGAGGGAGACCAGAGGGCTTTTTCTCCCCACAGGCAGTCTGGCTCCATGGGAAAAACATTAGCAGTGACAGATGACTCTGGATGAACACTGGAATGTGAGGTAAATTTGAACCTTTGTTCCCCCATAAGAGGAAGCCACCGTCGGAGTATTTGCCACGAGTAATTGTGAAAGACATGTAAACAATGTGGGGTATTCTCTATTAGCCTTCAGGAGAATTTCTGTAGTTACCTAACATGCAGAGAAACATGTTAATTCTTGGAGTTAAGTCTATGTATATGGATGTTTATAGATACTTAGATGTATTTGCTTCAGCAGATGTGGGCAAACACATTTTTGAAAAGAACTTCCAAGTCTGTGAAAAAGCAAAGCAGGATATACTACAAAAATCCGCCACAGAAAGGATAATAATAGGATGAAGACAACAGACAGGCATAAAATATAAGGGCCTTATTTTATCCTGGACAAGAGAATTGCTGTTACAGCAAATTTTGATCCTGTCCCAGTCTAGATAGCTCGTAGGGTTAAAACTTCCAACCCCACAGACCCCCAGTCTACAGAGGAGATATCTGATCTGGGGTTTAGCAGCACTGGCAAGGTGGCGCATTATGGGATTTAGCTATAGAGTGTTTGCTCCCCATGGAGAGGACTGCAGGAATTTTAAGAACTTGCATCAGTTCCCTGGTGTAGAAGCAGTATGTCTAAGTATATTTCAAGTAAATCCTCAACTCAACACATAAAGCTGCAGTTACACCACGCCTTTAAAAGGAAACTGGAGCACGGGAATGAGGCCAGGCTGACCCTCCCGGAGACAAACCCACCGTTCGTCTCTTCGATTTCCCTGTCAGTCTGTTTTAGCCACGTGTTAGACAGGCCACCACTTTCCTTGAGAGCACATTCACCTCCCCTCCCAGTCACCCCCCAACTACACGACCACACCCCACTTTCAGGCTCTGGGTTTTGAATGGTTGCTTCAGACGTTGCTCCTCTAGCAAATTGATGCAGACCACAATTCTTTTTTGGTGTGACATATTTTAAAACATAATCACTTTTTTAAAGGAAAGTCCTCAATAATGGTTTTAGGAAGGTAGATACGATCTGATGAGTATAAAACTTTAGTCTTTGACAAAAATAACAAATGTTGGCAAGAGTGTGGAGAAAAGAGAGCCCTTGTGCATTATTGACGGTATAGCCACTATGAAAAACAGATGGAGGCTCCTCCAAAAATTAAAAATAAAAACTACTATATGATTCAGCATCCCATTTCTGGGTATATATTTGAAGGAATTGAAAATGTTATGTTGAAAAGATATTTATCTGTATCGCCATGGACATAATTTGCTATAGAAGACATGGAAACAACCTAAGTGTCCATTGATAGATGAATGGATAAAGAAATTGTAACACACACACACACACACACACACACACACACACAGGAGGAAATGTTTTTATTTATGACAACATAGGTGCACCATGAGGGCACTATGCTAAGTGAAATAAGTAAGAGAAAGACAAATAGAGTTTACACTTGAATAATAGACTTGAACTGCACAAGTCCACTTACATGAAGATTGTTTTTTTTTAAATATATTTCATTGATTTTTCACAGAGAGGAAGGGAGAGGGATAGAAAGTCAGAAACATTGATGAGAGAGAGAGACATCGATCAGCCTCCTCCTGCACACCCCACACTGGAGATGTGCCCGTAAGCAAGGTACATGCCTCTGACCGGAATTGAACCTGGGACCTTTCAGTCCTCAGGCCGACACTCTATCCACTGAGCCAAACCGGTCAGGGCAAGATTGTTTTAAATAAATGCATACAGTATGGTAAAGGTATCTTTTCTTTCCTATAATATTTTTTCTTTTTTTCTAGCTTATTTTATTGTAAGAATACAGTATATAATGCACGCAATATGCACCATATGTATTAATCAACACTTTATATGATCAGTAAGGCTTTCAGTCAATAGAAGACTATTAGTAGTTAAGTTTTTGTGGAATCAAAAGTTATGTGTAGATTTTTTACTGTGCAGGGCTCAGTGCTTCTCACTTTGTGCTGTTCAAGGGTCAACTATACTATGTTATCTCACTTAAGTGTAGAATCTACAAATAAAAAACAAAACTCATACAAAAAGAGATCAGATATATGGTTACCAAAGGCTGGGGGTAGTGAAGAGAGGGAATTGGATGAAGATGCTTAAAAGGTAAAAACTTCCAGTTATAAGACAGGGACAATACTCTCCGTCATGATGACTATAGTTAACACTACTGTATGGTATATATGAAAGTTGTTAAAAGAGTAAATTCTAAAAGTTCTCATCACAAGGGAAAAATATATATTTTTTGTACCTATGTGAGATGATGGATGTTAAATACACTTACTGTGGTAATAATTTCCCAATATATGTAAAGTCAAATCATTATGCTATACATTTTAAACTTATATGGTATCATATGTCAGTTATATATAATAAACTCATTAAAACTGGGAAAAACCCTCAGTCTTTGAATAAATATAATACCCTTTAGTGGCATAATAACTAGATTGCTTAGATGAGGGCACGTGCTCATTAGGGCAGCCTAGGAGCATAATGAGTAGGAACATTTATTTACATCACTGGTTGTTTTTCAAGTGTTAGCTGGGAGAGAATGGCAGTAAATAACCATTCCCCCTGTTCTAATAGAGATAATGAAATTTATTTGAAACAATGGGATAGCAACAGAGATAACTTCCAAATTTACAAAGCGAATGGTTTATCTGTTTGATAACTACATTTTTTAGTGTTTTTTTTAGACCGAAGCACATGTCAGAAGTAAACGTCATTGCCTATAGAGTTGAATAATGATATCATTATGTGTGTAGGGCATGGCCACTTTGAAGACAAACATAAGACATGGGTGTCACAGGTTTTAGGACTTGTCACTCTATGGATCCACTTCTGGATTGGCCAGTTGTCTTTGCTCCTAGTTGCCTGCATTGAATAAGTGCATTCGGAACTTTTCCATGTAGGTCAAAATTACCTGACATCATTCAAGTTGTGCTTTGATGTTTCTCCCATTGACCTTTGGTCTGTTACTTGACTTTTGGTTAAGTAAGGAGTCACAACATGAATATCCTGACATTTCATATTCTGGCCTGTGTCTACCTGAATGTGTTTCTATGATGTATTCTTACCTTCTACCAGGAACTAATGAGAAATATATATTATGAGTTGCAAACAAAAATATTTTTATATATTCATTGTATTTGATTGGAACTGACTACAGTAGTAGATTATAGTCTCTTCAATATAGTAGTGATACCATGACTGTTTTTAATGACTTCCAACATAGAAAGAAAACTCAGAACTCAGGGTGGGTGTGGTAGGGGAATTATAGTATAAAATCCATATGTGTTAGAGTTGGTTGTACTATAGAAGGTTGGAGGAGCGCAGGTATGTTTTGGGTTAGTCTGGTCCCTCAAACTATTTCTTTCAAATGCTTTCTTTCAACCAAATCTGAAACACATTTGCCAAAATCTTTTTCCCCTTAATTTTTAAAGCCATGTGTATTTAAAGGGACATTTAATCCATATGTTTTGGCTCATTTACACTTAACTCATCAAGATATTATTTTTAAGAGCTATTTGAGAGCCACGAAACCCATTTTAGGTCTTTTCTTCTGCAGTACTAGGAAGTTGTGTTTTGCTTGAAACAGAAATTGAATCCACAAAATAATTAAGTTTGGCTGAAAGTTGAGAATGTACAAGATTTTTAAGAGCCACCAACCATCCCTTAGAAAAGCATATTATGCTCTTGTAGTTTTTTAGTTACTTTTTCTATGTACCAATATGCTTTGGCCAAGATGCTAAATTTGATCACCTATTAAATCTTTATTTCAAAGTTAAATGTCTGAATGCTTATTGCCCAAATATCTTCTTTAATATAAAGGATAAAATCAAGTTTGAGTGAGGGAGATGAGAGGAGTAATGGGAGGATAAGGACACATATGTGATACCTAATCAATAAAGAAAAAAAATAAAACAAAGACAAAAAATTATGTTCAAAAAATGAGGATGTGCAAAAGAGTGAGCTCTAAACTGCTTTTGAGGTTGATGCAGAGCTATATATTGGGATCTTCAGGATGCTTTTTCTCTCTCTACTAGTATTTCCACAGAGTTCTGCCGGCTCTTTCCCTCAGAGTTTCTTCTGCTACGTTTCAGGGAGGTGGGGTTATATTGCTGCATAGAATCTCACAGTGTTTATATCCTCTGCACCTCCAGAATCCTCAGATTTTTCCTGCTAGGTAGAGGGATGACTCTGATATGGTAGCATTGTCTGTCTGTCTAGTAATTCCCAGGAAGTTTAGTTTTTTTTTTTTAAATATATTTTATTGATTTTTTACAGAGAGGAAGGGAGAGGGATAGAAAGTCAGAAACATAGATTAGAGAGAGAGACATTGATCAGCCGCCTCCTGCACGCCCCACAGTGGAGATGTGCCCGCAAACAAGGTACATGCCCCCGACCGGAATCGAACCTGGGACCTTTCAGTCCCCAGGCCGATGCTCTATCCACTGAGCCAAACCAGTCTCAGCGGAAGTTTAGGTTTTGAAGACATTCTGGGAGAGAATCCAAGAAAGTCAGTGCATGCCTTCTAGGGTATACATGGGCAATGTCTCTGAAAAGTTGAGCGGGTGATATAGTTGTTTAGATCAGTAATGACCTGAAGTTATAGTCTCATCATCTCAGGGAAGAGTTGAGCACCTTTGGAACAAGTTTGGTTCATTGAGCCTCAATATCCAATGGAAAAGAATGACTCTTTCTCAACCACCACCACCACCACCACCACCACCACCACATCAACAACATGTTCTAAAATTCAAATTCATCCACATGCCTCAATTCCTTGAGAACAATTTCTGGAGTGACTTGAGTTATTGACACTTTTCTTCTCACATTTGAGTGGGCAAATGAGTGAAGAATCTATTTCAATTAGGAAAGATGTGAGTAAAAAATTAATAAGATTTTTATAGTTCATAGTAAAATATAAAAATGTGTTTTGTGATTAGCTGAGTATCAGTTGACATAGATAAAAATCTACAAGATGTTAACAGTCTGAATACCAGAGAGTACATTCTATTTCTTAAAAGACTGTTTTTTTTTTACTCTAGGAAATTAAGTTTGTTGTGCAATATTCATGGTGTGTAATGAGTTTGAAAGGGCAGTTTTGTGTAACATATATTTTTCATTTTAAAATGAATATGTGTTCTTTTGTTTCAACATTGCACCTAAGGAATATTTATCATTTGGAGCACACACTGAGACTGTCCCTGACAATTAGGTGTTGTATTGCCTATCTATGAGCTACCAATCTACATGGAATTTTTAAAAAAATCTACTCTTTTTAAGTCAAATATTTGATTTGGGAACAGATATTCACCATTCTGAACTTTCCAAAGCCTATGACAAATAGACAAAGGAACCTGGCTACCAGATAATTAATAGCTCTGAGAGATAAGGAGGAATTCAATGATACAGTGATCTTTTATGAAAAATAATATTAAAATTTTTTGTTGTCATAATCTTAAATAATAACTTTCAATATTTTTTCCACACTAAAACTATTTAATTGACCTGAATTTATGGACAGTTTATTATTTTTATATTGTAATGTTAGGGAAATAATGGGGAAAATTATATATTTAGATATGTATATGTATACATATACAAACCTTAGCCATCTTTGGCCTTAGCATTCTTAAATTTTATTTATTCAGTTTAAAAAACATCAATACATCAGTTTTCATAGATATTAACTCATAACAATAAACACACTTAGCAGCAGGTTTAACTTTTATGAGCTTATATTTGATGTACTTCTGTATTTCCTGATGTCATTCTAGAGCTAAGTAATAATTCAAACCTGAAGGAATAGTATGAAGTTATTCAAATAAATGTAAAAATAGTTTAAGCTAGTTCTGGTATATTTTTAATTTTATTTATCAATTTTCCATAGTATAACTAATAAATATATACTACTTCTAATCTTTGATCCATTAGGTATGGTACTTATACACTAGAGGCCTGGTACATGAAATCTGTGCATTGGGTGTGTGTGGGGGGTCCCCTCAGCCCAGCTTGCACCCTCTCCAATCTAGGACCTCTTGAAAGATGTCCAACTGCCCTATCACCAGGATTGGGCCTAAACTGGCAGTTGGACATCCCTCTCACAATCCTGGATTCTGGCTCCTAATCACTTACCTGCCTGCCTGCCTGGTTGCCCCTAACTGTCCCCCCTGCTAGCTTGATTGCCTCTCCCTGCCTCTGCATGCTGGCCTAATTGCCTGTAATTGCCCCCTTGCTGGCCTGGTTGCTCCCAACTGTCCCCCCCTGCCAGCCTAATAATACCCAACTGCCCCCTGTGCTGGCCTGGTCATCCCTAACTGTTCCCCCTGCTGGCCTGGTCACCTCCAACATCCCCACACCCCCCCTGGCCTGGTCGCCCCATGCAGCCTGCTTGTTCGGTTGTTTGGTCGTCCCTCACTAACCCTCCTGCTGGCCTGATAGTAGGCAGCCATCTTGTGAGGGCATGAGGGTTAATTTGTGTATCACCTCTTTATTATATAGGATTTCCCCTAGTAACATTTTATGAAAGTTAAATGTTCCTTCTATTTCTAGTTTACTATGATAAAGAAAATCAGGTGTTAAATTATACTCAGTATAAACTTTTTGTTTTTATCTTTTAATACAGAGACCTGATAGATTTTTTTTGAGTATGAAACCATTTATCCATATCTGAGATAAACCCAATTTGTTCCTGATACTTAATTAAAAAACTCTAAATTTTGTTTTCTAATGTTTTATTTAAAGTATGTCTGCCTTCATTTTTAAATGTGATTGAGGCATAATTTCTTTTCTTGCACTTGGTCTTATTTTGGTATCAGTGCTATGTCTGCTTAGTAAAAATGGGTCAAATGATTTGTCATCTTTTTCTTTACTCTGAGAAGTTTGTTTAACATGAGAATTACCTGTTTCTTAAGACTGTGACAAAATTCCTAAGTAAAAAGTTGGGTTGGTGTCTTTAGAAGTATAATATTTTTACTATTATTTTAATTTCTTCAGAGGTTGTTGATTGTGTGTGTGTGTGTGTGTGTGTGTGTGTGTGTGTGTGTGTTTTAGTCAATTTTGGTGACCCACATACCCTTTTTAGTAAGTTGTCCATTTCAGCTAAACATTAATCTAAATATACAAAATTTGCCACCGGAAGATGAAATATTCATTATTTATTTTCCATGTCTCAGGCCAGAGGTTAAGAAATTGCTTTTCTTGCCAACGTAATTTAACTTTTCCACCAACAAAACAATCTACATGCCCTACAGTTTTTGTGATATCTCCAGTGAAGTTGTTATGCATACAAATGACTCTAGGATTTTTTTTAACCGGTGGCAATGTATTTAAATAATACCACCCCCAACTCCACATTAAAGAACCAAATAATTCCAAAAATGCTTCTAATTTTCTTAACCTCTATGAATTTCCTCACCAATAAAATTGAAAAAACTACCTTGCTATCTCACAATGGTGGCTATATTAAAGCACATAATGAGTCAAGTAGCCTCCTTCCAAAATTTGTGTGGTTTAGTGATAGGGATAGTTTTCTGCTAATACATATCCTTTGCTTTAGAGAAAATATACTTAGTGTTTTTGCACAAGAGATTTTTCCTCTCTATATAAGTAATTGGAATTGAACCTGAGGCTCTGAACTGTTGTCTAATCATCCTAATTCATTAGCAACATAAAGCACAATTTGACTACTTTGTCTAATTTGAGTTATCAAACATAATTAAAAGCAAAGCAAACACAAAGTGATTGTACCTAGTCAATTGTTCTAATCAATTCGATCAGTCAGGTAAGTTAAATAGTCAAAAAGTGTTTATGTTTTCATATACCCATTGAACCCGTAAGGAAAATTTTGCTGGCTTACTGGTGATTGTATGAAAGTAACAGCTCTGAAAATATTATTCAGCCATAAATCTATGGGATTTGTCTGCTGTTGCAAAAGTTAAAATGTATTTGGCATGAAGGGAAAGTTCTCTGCTGCCTGCCAAGCCTGGCAGGTCAGCGAAGAGATGTGAGAAGAAAACGCCAGGAGATGAGGTCAAGAAGCTAAATTCGATGTTCTGTGAAGTTCGGGACACATAGTTAACTAACTTAAATCATTCTTTTGGAAAAGGAGGGTATATATGGAGAGGAGCCAGTATCAGCGCAACAACCTCTCTTTAGCACCGCTTGCTTAGCTCCACCCTTTACATTTGACCTTCTCAACAAGATAAATGTCTTTTTATTTTCAGCATGAGTGAAATCTAGTCTAGTTAATGAAACGACTTTTCCTTTCTCATAGTGTTGTCTTAGACTTCATTATTCCAAGATGTTCTGTGTCAAGTTTTCTGTCCGTTGTGAACATTTCCTTCTCTGTTATACTCTTCTAGGGAAAGAGCTTCGAGCTCCTTTTAGGAGGACCATCTTCCGAGTGCCCTGACATGTCCATCAAAGACATGTGCAGACAGTATTCCAAAAACTGATTTTTTTTCTGACTAGTGTCATCTCTTCTTTTACAAATATAATTGTGGGCCATCGAAAGCCCCCTGGTTTCCTAACAAACAACAGAGAGCACATGGAATGTTCTCTTAGAAAATATATTCAGAGAATGACAAAAAAGAAGATCAAGGGTTTTAATTTGAAAGAAAATAATTGGAAAACTTTAGGGTGAAAGGAAAATGAAATTATTTACCAAGGTTGAGTGAAAATATTGTTAGAATTTTTTTTTTTAAGCTATACTTGTCTTGAGAATGTCACTTGACGGAATAAATTTGCTTGAGTGGTGGATTTTTTTTCTTTCTTTTTTTTTGACAATTGCAACAGATTTGGAAAATAAATAAGAATTGTCTCTGTTATTGTCCTATAGCCTCTTTCAGAACAATAGAACTGATTTACCACCATGTCAAATCACTGACTGCAGTCCTAGCAAAAAAGGGTTTGACTTATTTTTTTCCCCCTAAATGAATTATGTCTATAACTTTGAGAAATTTCAGTATATTCTCCCCCCCCCAACTCTCTCTCTCTCTTTTTTAATTGGAATAACTCATGACATCGCTTTATGTAATTAGGTGTCACTCGGTTGGGTACATAAGCTTTGGGCTTGGAAGTGGAGAGTCTGTGATAATGCTTAGCAATACTTCAGCGTCTGCGTCCAGAATGGGGCCACTCGACCCACTGTGATCTGAGTTGGAACAGACCGTTTTATTCCCCCGCCATCCAGACTGAAGTGAGGAAGAGCAATTTACAGCTAAAAGCCACAAAGCGATTGAGGTAAACAGAAAGTAATTAGTTTTTAATGATCTTTTGGAAGTCCCATGAATGGATTGACCTCTGTTTTGATCTTGCTTGAATTAATAGATGCTTTTGAGCCTTCAATGCCACTCCAGCAGGCATTGTTTCTCTATTTCATGGTCTGGCGCCCTGGAAGTTTGGGCTTCCCTCGGACCATTGTTCGGTTTTGTAAGGCTCCGTCTAGTGTTTTTGTGTTCCTCAGCTTTAAACATTGATGTGCTGTTTTCCTTTTATTTCTCTCGCTGTTTCCTCTTGGGAATTGGATGGGGTTATCACTTGCACGGGCGCATATCCAAATTGGAGATGCTTTAGTTCATTTCTCCCGGAGAAGAGCTGCCTGCTCCTTGCCAAGAGCAATTTCAGCCCCTCTTGATTTCAGACCCGGCTTTTCCTTCCCTTAGTTTTGGATTCTGTGAGTTATTTAGCATCAACCAAACCGATGAAGCTGCAAGGGGGCAGATTGCGTGTCTGGAGTGGCTGTAATGACAAAAACACTTTTCTCGATAATAAATAGAAATGTACTTTCCCCCCAACTTTTCCCTTCGGTGGCAACATCCCTCGTTTTTTACTGGACTCTTGTCACCAGTTCTCTCTTTCAGATGGATGCCTGCATTCCTCCAGTTGCTTCCTGCTTGCCCATCTAATTCTCAGGCACTTTTTCTTGTAAAGCCTTACCATTTTTTTTTCATTTGTCCTGTTTATTTGTTTGTTTGTTTGAAGTCAATCAAGCTATGCGTGTATGATTTTTAAAAATTATTATTCAAGAAAATGTGGAAAATGAAAATAATCAGCCAAAGTCCCACCAACCAGAGACTTTCAACATTTTAAAACAGGTTTCCTATTTTTTTTCTATAATTACATTCTTTGTATGTGTTTATGCTTTAAAATAACCTTCAGATGATTTAAAATAACCTTCTTTCTATATCAAAAGAAATATAGTTCTTAGGAGATTTTTTAAAGACTGACAACAAAAGTATTGTTTCTTTATAGTCCTAGCCTTGAGAATGGCTAGAAGGAGAAAATTACATGATTTGAAATATTAAGAGAAGATTAAATAACTAACACTCATGTTCTTTTAGAAAAGAAAAATGAGGAGAAACAGGCTTAAAAAGTTGTAGGAGCCCAGCCTGTGTGGTTCAGTGGTTGAGCATCAACCCATGAGCCATGAGGTCACTTTTTGATTCCCGGTCAGGGCACATGAGGGTTCAAGTGTGGGGTGTCCAGTGTGGGATGTGCAGGAGGCAGCCAATCAGTGATTCTCTCTCATCTTTGATGTTTCTACCTCTCCCTCTCATTTCCTCTCTGAAATCGATGAAAATATTTTTAAACAAACAAACAGAGAAGGTGGAGAGAAACCACCTTCTGGTGGGAATCCACAGACTTTAGGGCCCAGCCCAACACTGCACGCACACTCAGTGTAAGGGAGCATTTTGGACATTGAAGCCATGAGCTCCGGGAAGCTGAATCTCCTTTGTCTGTCACTCACCTGCCCTCACCCCACAGGACAGAGGAGACAAGTGGAAAGAGGGAGAGAGTGCAGGGAAAAGGGAGGAGATGAGATGCAGGAGCCACACGGGAAGAGAGGGAAGAGAATGCTGGACTAGCTGCTTGGGGAGAAGTCCTGAGAGAAGGCCAGGGAGAGGGGCTTCCGGACACGTACAGCCCGCATTCCTTTTGGCACCAGGCGCCCAGTGGGGAAATGGCAATCTGTCTTGTCGTGGGCCCGGCTGCACGCTGCTCCCGCTGCCAGGCGTTTGTTCCCAGAAGAAGGGGCTGCCCAGGAATGTGAGGGGAAGGGGGGAGGGGGGAGTCGGTAAAGGCTTTCACAGCCAGCGTCCTTCGTCCATTTCGGGTCTGATTACAGGACCTTCTGTCTCTGTTTAGTACTCTCTTTTGTTTGTTTGTTTGTTTATTTTTAAATTAAATGTGTTGAGGTGGCACTGGTTAACAAAAAAATTGCATAGTTTTCAAGTGTCCAATTCTATGATACCAGCTCTTGTCTTCTTATGGCAAACATATCTTCCAGCTATCCTTTGGTTTCTCACATGTTGAATGAGGATATGATATTCAGCTCACAAGGTTGTCATGGCTAAATGACATGTTATGGGTACCTGGTACGTAATAAGGTCCCCACAAACAGTATCTGCTGGCACTATTACAATTGTGTATGTTAACGGTGACTGTTCGTTATAACCTCAAGAGGCTCATCTTCTGTTGAGGGGTGAAGATGGCCAGACATGCCTGAGAGAATATTTAAGCTCTGGACTGTATGCTTATAACCGTCTTCAGTTGCAGGCACTTGTGTGAAGGAGAGATTGATGTGGGCCCACAGGTGGGGGAAAGACCTCCCTGAAGAGGTGAGGACTGAATGGGGCCTAGAAGAGCAGAGAGAATTTAAAATATGCAAAAGGGAATTTATGGTTCCAGAAAGAGGAGGTCGGGGAGAAAAGTGTGAATAAGCGAACAATAAAAACGGGTGGGGGTTCGAAGCTACTTTTCTGGATTAGTTGGCAGCATTTATTCTGTCTCTTTTTTTTTCCTTTATGATAGTGTCCTTTTATTAAATTAAATTATACATTTTTTAGCTGTGACCTATGTCAAAATAATATGCATCCTTATAATATCATGTCACCTTATATCCTTAAAAAAACTAGAATGTTTTACTACTTACTGTTGCTTTAAAAGCATACTACTTTGGAATTAATTCGAGGGAGCAGCATTTGCAAGATTGCATATTTGAGGCAAATCGAAAGGTTTGTATGGCTAGGGACAGCACTGAGTGTCTAAGGAAAGGTGTTGTACTTAGTGGCCAGGAAACATCTTGTTGTCTGGGATGGCCCATCCTGAATTCATTTGGGAAATTAGATTGAGAGCCTTACTGTAGGCAGATACAGGGGTACTGGAATGTTCCATTCCTACAGTGTCTTCTTGTCCTCAGAGCTCCATCAGCATCACAACTGTGAGCAAAGTGAATGGAGCACCCAGGGAGCCAGGGGGCTGCGGAGGACGCTGTGAAGAAAGCAGGTTAAAAACAGAATCCAGAGCGTCTCTTTGTGAGTGGAATTGGAAGATAAGGGAGGTGTTTCTCTTAAATTCTGAGATGGTATGGTGGTGCTCTGTAAGAAACAATTGAAAGAGGGGTGAAATTAAGTTGTACATAGCTTTCTGCTCATTGAGTTTTTACCCTCTAGCAGTATTGTTTACGAACACTCCTGGTATCACCCTGCTGGCCGCTCAACCGGCCTGGTCCATGGCCAGAGCCCGGCAGGCCAGCCATGGAGTCCTGGTCAACACCAGGAAAGGCCACGTGGCCTCTTTCAATGCCCAGCCTACCAACCCGAGCAGAGGGATGTTTGAAAATATCACAAATGCCTTTTTATCTTCAGCCCCTTAATTAAATGTAGGGGCAGATTATGTGATCTATTTAGTTACATACACCCTTTCCCAAAGCACTTTATTTTCTGTGCAAACCCTGGGCTTGCAGATCTCGCTGGCTTCTGCACCTGAACATCACTAAAAGCACGCGAGGAGAGGCAACAGAGCCACGCAAGTTAGACGCTACCCAGATGTGGGCTGAAGTTTTGTCTCCACCACTTACTAGCTGTATGATTTGGGGTAACTTATTTAAGCTGTCTCAGCTGGTTTTCTCCCGGGTAAAATAGGAATTTTGATAGTATTTGTTGCTATGTTTGGGGGAAAAAACAAGTTCTAACTCACTTAGTAGAATGATTGAGCATAGAGAATCACCATTATTAAGATGTGTAATCTCTCTATATAAAAGCCTAAGTGACTGTTACGATTGGTTGAAACCACTTTACCAGTTGCCTGGTTGCTATGAGGCACACTGACCTCCTAGGGGCAGATGCTCCACACAGGAGCTGCCCACAGTGGGAGTGCCACTCAGCTGACTGACAGGTGCCAGATAACAGAGGCCAGCGAGTGTGGCTGCAGAGGCTGGCACAAGCCTCTCCCAGCTCTGCGGCTACTGAGCAGCGCCAGCAGCAGGCATAGCCGGACTGAGCAGGAGCAGTGCCTGCCTGACCCAGCTCGGGCTCCTCCTCGGTCCCCTGCTGCTTACATCCCTTGGGGGCTGTTGGGACTGCTGGTTTCGGCCGGATCCCTGCAGGCCAGGTGGGAATCGGGCTGAAACCAGCAGTTCCACATCCCCTGCAGGATCCCAGACTGCGAGAGGACACAGGCCAGGCCGAGGGTCCACCAGGCTGAGGGCCTCTAGTAGATAATAGTAACAGTGACTATGAATACATGTCATAGAAGAAGGTACAGGGGGATACATGGTGATGGAAGGAGACCTGACTTGGGGAAACAAGCGTGAAACCACCTCCCTAGCGTGGCTATAGAACATTAGTGTTTCGGTGGCCATTAAGTAGACCGCATGCTCTTCTTGCCCCTTTCCTGGATGATGACTGCTCTGCTAGCTTAGGGTTCTCATTCAGTCCAGCGTCGCTCTAGAAATGAAAGTTCTGCTTTTTTCAGCCTGGCTGAATTTCTGTGCCTTCCGAAGATTAGCTCTCACTCCACTTTGTTAAATTGCAGCTCCATTTTTCCCCATCTGGATGCTTGAATGATGGAGCTGGGTTGGCCAGAGTAAAAGCACCACCTCTGCTTTTTCAGGCAGCGCTTTAATTCCTCAGTATCATTAGTTCTCATGTTCTACCTGTTGAACCTAGAAAGATTATTATCATTTTTTTCCTTGGTGGTCCTTGTATGTATAACAGCGTTATTTTTTGCTTTATTATCATCATTCAGATAGGCTTTCTTACATTGTGAATGTATGGAGCACCTCAGGTTGGCACTAGTTTCTTTGAATGACTAATGAGAAAGTCGCAAAGCCCTTTGAGAAAGAACTAATCAATTTTCCCTTTTATTTGTGAGTCTTCAGTGGTTACGGAACTTAAGACCCCTTAACAAGTTTAGGGGTTAAAATAAGAATGGAACACCCTTGATTTCTAGTTATTTGATTTCAACACTTTTTCCCCCCTTCTTTCCTCCTTCCATGTCTAGCTTCTGTTTTCTTTCTCTCAAGGAACTTCATTATTTACTTTCCTCCATGTCTTACAGGAAATGGCTATTTTTTAAAATATATTTTATTGATTTTATATTTTATATTTAATATATTTTATTGATTTTCTATAGAGAGGAAGGGAGAGAAATAGAAAGTCAGAAACATTGCCTCCTGCATGCCCCACACTGGAGATGTGCCCGCAAGCAAGGTACATGCCCTTGACCGGAATCGAACCTGGGACCTTTCAGTCCGCAGGCCGACGCTCTATCCACTGAGCCAAACCAGTCTCCGCGCTAATTTTCTTACTACAATTATTACCTTAGACCTAGAGGTCAGGGCAGAGCCAAGTCAAGATTGTACCTTAGGTTAGACAGTCAGCATTGTGGAACCCGCTCACCGCCTCTTACCTGATCATGTCTCCCATATTCTTAATACATTTCACAGACACCTTCAAGAAAGATCACGTTTACCTCCCATCTTTCACCTTGTCTACTCTTTTATTCACTCTTATAACCTCTTCTCATTGAAGCCTCTTTCTTTTTCTGTTTCAGGCATCATGTATTCTGGTTTTGTTCTCTCTTCTCTCTCCTTTTTTTTCAGGAAGAGGCAAGTGTGCCCTCACACAGAAAAGTATAAAACTGCTAGTGGAATGAAACATTGTGATTTTCTAATTAGGTTGTGGTATGCTGGTCCATTGTGAGCTAATGCAATTTCACCAAAGGGCTAGAAACAATCAATCATCATACTTGTGACTTTTTAAAACTATTTATAGGAAATGTGTAATGAAGAAAAGGACAATGGACACAAGTGTACGTGGCTGTAAGTGGGGAAAGAGAATGGTTTTTAGCTCAATCATGTGTGTGTAAAAAAGACAAGGCATTGAGTGGTCTGGTAAGTCTCTGTTCTCTGCCCTGGGTGGAATCCCAGGATTACTGGCATGAGAGGAGAAATGACAGATTATGGTTATGAAATGAAGGGATTACTGAGACACACATGCTTGTTGCTGAAAGAAGACAATAAGAATTAAGAGATTACAATGAATAGAGTGGTATTAACAGTCCTCCCAAGGGTAAATCCTATATAATAAAAGCCTAATATGCAAATTGTCCTCTTGGGCAGTGGTTCACTGGGAGACCAGGAGTTCGACTGCTCTTTATCACATGCGCTGGCCACCAGGGGGCAGCACGGAACATGGCGGGCATTGGCAATATGCTGTGACCTCTCACTGGTTACCTGGGAGTGGGGGTGATGGGGACAGAGGTGTGGTGAGAATGCATGGTGTCTGCTGAACTCGCTCTCACTCCCCCTGCTACCTTTCCCTGGGATGCCAGAGCTTGCAAACCAGGGAAACCTCTATGCTCACCATGTGGCCTCTTCCAGGTGAGCCAGGCTGCAGCCACCAGGACCGCAGGGGCCAGTCGGGGTCTCCGTGGGTTCATGCAGGAGCTGGTCTGCGAGGCCGGCCAGGAGAGAGCACGCTGCTTGCTTGGCTTCTGTGTAGCACCGCTGGGTGGTCCTGAGGCCCATCCTACACCCCAGCCCTTGGCGTCCAGCTGTGCTCCCCACATGGGGACTCAGGCTCTGTGACTCAGGTGGAGGGGACACATGGGTGCCCGGGGCCCAGGTGCTGCCCAGGGCCCAGAGCTCAGCTGCAACTTGCCTTTCCATGCCAGATGATAACGTTTTGATCACTGGCCAGGCCTAGGGATCGCACCAGTGCATGACTTTTGTGCACTTTAGACCTCTAGGATTCTATAAAAGGGACATTAACATCTGTTCCTCAGGCTCAAATGTGGAGTGGCACTGGAAATGAGTTTGCTTTTAAATATTCTTTCCAGTTTTGCCCCCCAAATCTTTAGGTTCAGTATATTAGGCTAGAGAGATGTCAGCTGTGCTTATTTGGTTGGATATAGTTTATAAACTTAGTCGTGATTTGTTGTATGGATACAGGAACCTTTTCCTTCCTCATTACTGCTGTTACAATTCCAATAGTGAAGGTGCTGTAGGAGCTGTACCTGATATGGTTATGGAAGTGACAGGTCCCTGGGCTGTTTTTCAGAGATCTGGTGTCTAAACCCAGTTCAGTTCTGACATGAAGAATGCTATTGGGTTTCTCAGAACCTCAGAAGCTTCACCTGCAAAAGGGAGGAAATAATGCTAGATGATTTTCACAATTCCAAATGTGGCTAAAAATATAGATACCTCTCAAAGAGCTACAGACAGATTAATTGGAAGCATTGGGAATCTATTTAGTTGTTCAATAATATCCTATCTTGGAAATGTCAGTCAAAAGTTCATGAATGTTTTGCCTTTAAGAAGGCCATACCACTTATTAGATTTATATAGACCCTGTTGGGATAACTGGTTTAATTTTAAAAGGGTTAAAAACGTTTATTTAAGAATGATAACTTAATAATATAAATATAAAACATTTCCTAAAGCATGTTTTAGTCCAAACATTGCTAGTTTGTGGAATCTAATATGCAAAACTAGTGGCATTTTAGTAAATGAAATGATGCTGGCTGTCTGCTTTTAGTTTGAAGTATTTCGTTTAGTTATATAACCCACATAAGGATAAGTCCACGTTTCAATAACGTACTTACAATTGATATAAGATTAAAATACATATTATTGTAACACAAAAATAGAACTATATAACCGGGAAGATGCTGTTACTTTAAGCCTTTCTTTGAAAAATACTAGGAAATATGTTTAGTGGTTGTGCTTTCTTTATTTAGCTGGGTTAATCTCTTAGTTGCTAAGGGCAGATTGATTTGTTTATAAACTTGTTAAACCAAATCTGCACACAACCACATCACAGACAATAAAGTGGGAAAAGACCACTCAAATTGTCAGTCTGCATCCACTCACCACCTCACCCTTATTAATGTCTAATTTAACTTTTTCGGCAATGTATCCCACATTGCCTGTTTTGCACATTGTATTTTTAAATGATGTGCCGATGATGATTGTAAACCATGTGTGTGGGTGTGGCTGAAAAAGACCGATGTGCGACCAGCATTCCTTTTCCAATGACAGACCCAGGCTGGGCTACTGTCAGTGAGTCATTCTTGCTGTGTTGACACAGGGGCTCCCATGTGCGGTCGGGTGTGTTGGAGACGGCGTGGCAGATGCCAAGCATGTTTATTCCATATTGGTGCCATAAACACTAGGGAGGAGGGTATGCCATGCTTAGGTTACTGGCAATTGAAACTTTCCCATGAGATCGGCCCCTTTTTAAGAGCCCCCTACTTCTGGAATCAATCAAACCAGATCTTTTCACGCCCACTTACCTAATGAGATTTCAACCTTTATAGAGCATTGCTGTCTGACACATGGAATTATAAAACTTGTGAGAGGTGACATTTCTTTGTGTCATATTTAGTTTTCTTAGCGATTTATGATGGTATCGTTGTTTTGATAGTGTCAGATATCGGCGCTGAAAGGTGGCAAAGCCTATGTGTGAGTGTGTGTGTGTGTGTGTATGTGTGTGTGTGCGCGCGCACATGTATAGTAGTAGAAATAGTAGTAGTAGTAGTAATAGCAGAGAGAAGGTGAAGTGACATTTTTGACAGGCAGTAGCATTGATCCGAGTATGGAAAACTTTCATGTATTGCAGCAATTGACATTTATACATCACACCTTAGGAAGGCAGAAATGTGAATTTTGTTTTCTAGAGTCAATCTCAGTGTTACACTTCAGGTTCCATTCTGCTCAGAGGAAATAATTTCTCCTAGTCTAGTAGCCTTCGTTGGAGCCAGAGAGATTTTAGCCCAAATTAGATATCTTAGTCATTGTTTATTTCAAAGCCTGGTTGGTTTTCAGTAAGTGGCATCTGGAACGATTTCTTTCCGTTTTTTGCAGTGGCATCTGGGAGCGAGGGAGGAGGTTGCCTACAGGGAAGGCAGTGGCACTAGGGGGCTTGACTCTGATCTTTCCGCTGTTCTGGCCTCTGCTGGCCTCACCCTGCAGCTCCTGGCTGGCCTGGTCCCAGGGTGTTACTCATCTTTGGAGCATCCTGCTAAGTTCTATAACTGATGCTTGTGTCCCTTTGATCTGGAGACTTCTGATCCATGTTGCAGGTCTTTTTTGGACCAGGTTCTGAACATCGCCATATTCCCCACCAGAGCACATGGGTTCATCTTATTTCTTTCTCCGCACGTCACTGGAGTGTGTGAACCTTTTGGGACTAGTCCTTCAACTCCTACACAAGCCCCTCTTTCAACCATAGAGACTGTATTGCACCTCCCACTGCTCCACCGTGTTGGATGCTGTGCCATTCCAAACGCACACTTCTCAGGATGGTTTGTGAGGGGTACAAGCTGCGCCCAGCAAAGCAGATTATTAACAGTGGCTCCTTGGGTGCCCCCAAGGTGCTTCTTCTGTTGACTGACTTCTGCCTGCCCCCTGAGATTTGACCTCTGGGTGGAGAGGAGGGTAGTAGATTTCTCACATTTGATACCTGTCCCTCTCTTGCTCCTTTGGCTACTTCTAACACAGAAATGTCTTTTCTTTTATTAATTCTCATGTTCTCAGAATTGACTCTGGGTCATATCTTGTTTCCTTTCTACTCTCTGATATGTAATTATTAATCTGAGTCCTTTAGGCTTGGCTTTTCTATCCAAAGTGTTCATTTAAAAAATTTTTTATAAAGTCCCCTTTCTTTCTTCAAGAAAGCCTGGCCCCTGCTAAATCAAAAGCCTTTGCATAGAGGCAGTAATATTGCTATAAATGTAAATCTGGAAGCTGACTGATGACTGCTTTTCTTAGCTATGTGTTGCCCTCTTCCTGAAGCAATGAACCCCAATGAATTAAAAGGTTGTAGGGAAAACTACAGGAACACGGGGATATAAGGTTTACCAGGAATGAAACTACATTGGTTTAATTTCAAAAAAATATTATACCCATTATGTCAATATCTCTAAAGTACCAATTTAGTATGGAGATTTTAAAATATGGGTTTGATAAAAGAAATTAAAGTCACATTTGGATTTCTATTAATGAACAATATATAAGGTATCCCAAAAATGTATACACACTTTTAACAATTGTTAATTCTAATGGGTTAAACCTGAAAAGAAAGAAACATCAGATGAGCTATCAGAAAAAAGTGGGTGTACATTTTTTATGGACACCCTGTATTTTGTTAAAAATAAGAGTCATTTTGGTCTTTCTTACCTTGCTGTTATTCATTTTTCTTTCTTTTATAATTTAACTAGAGGCTCAGTGCATGAATTCATGCAACAGTGGAGTCCTTCAGCCTGGTCTGCAGGATCAGGCCAAAACTGGCTTTCTGATATTCCCTGAGAGGTCCTGGATTGTGAGAGGGCACAGGCCAGGCTAAGGGACCCCACTGGTGCATGATAGGGGTCAGGGAGGGATGCAGGAGGTTGTCCAGCCAGGGAAGGATGGAAGGAGGGTTCCAGGGCATATCTGGCCTGTCTGGCTGAGTCCTAACTGGCTGGATCCCAACAGCAAGCTAACCTACTGGTTGGATTGTCTGCCCTCTAATGGTTAGTTCACATAATAGCGACTGATTGACAGGTCAACTGTCTGCCCCTAGTGGTCAATGCACATTATAGTGAGCAGTTGAGTGGCCTTAACATATCATTAGCATATTATGCTTTGATTGGTTGAATGGCCAACTGGTCAACCAGACACTCAGTACATTAGGCTTTTATTACGTAGGATATTTACATTTTTATTGTAAAATAAAATGCAGATACAGACCTCTTCCAAATTAACGTATGTATTTTTTTTAATGAATTGCCTAATGAATTCTAAGGTGAACACATTTATAACCATCACTGTCAAGAACTAGAACTTAGGCAGCACCCTTAAACACTCTTTATATGCTTCGTCCCAATCATATAATCCCTTGCCTTCTGCCACATGTAACTATTATCCTGAATGTTATAGAAACCATTTCCTTATATGTATGTATATGTGTTTAGTTTTAATATTCAAATGTGCATCCCTAGACTCTAGAGTTTAGTCTTGAGCATTAGTTAAACTTTGATAAGGTTTTAAGAATTTTTAAAATCTATGTTTCCTCTCTTTATCACTTTCTTTTTCTACTGTTTTGGTTAAGAATCTGTCAAGGGCCGAAACCGGTTTGGCTCAGTGGATAGAGCGTCGGTCTGTGGACAGAAAGGTCCCAGGTTCGATTCCGGTCAAGGGCATGTATCCTGGTTGCGGGCACATCCCCAGTAGGGGGCGTGCAAGAGGCGGCTGATCGATGTCTCTCTCTCATCAATATTTCTAACTCTCTATCCCTCTCCCTTTCTTTCTGTAAAAAATCAATAAAATATATTAAAAAAAAAAGAATCTGTCGTGTCCCACAGTGTGAATTTTGCTGATTGCACAATTTACCATGTTCTTTTTTCTTCTTATATTTTATGCAAATTGGCAGCTTATTCTAGAGGTGATATCAGACTCAAGTTCAATCTCTTTGGCAAGACTAGGTGTATTTGGGAAGACTATCAAAGATACATAATGTGTGATTGTTTCTCTTTTTATGATGTTAGCAATTGATGTTCAGTGTGTAAATCTATTATATGAAACACTCTAGCTCATCACCTTCATACTCTGGATCTTTAGTACAAGATCTAGATTAAGAAAATTGCAAGTAAACTGGAGATAAGCTTTCCAAATGGTACTGTAATTTTTAAAATTTCTAAGTGTATTTTAGCTGCTTTTATATTTGGTTTAAACTGGGTTGCCAAGGCCATATCAAGCTTGGAACAAATACAGAGTCATAATTACAGGAAAAAGCAATTTCCATGTCTCTACCCCCCCACTTGCAATTGCAGCAGTACTTCTCCTTTCTAGAAAGGTCTCCTCCTCTCACCAGTTTTCTAGAAATCCCCAGGTAGTGACTCCTGTATGCTCTAGAAAACAGCATTCTCAGCTACCATGCGCATCATTCTGTCTCTTCTCTTGCCGCCCATCCTGGCTCTGACTCCCTTTGGTGATGTCTTCCTGAAAGCTTCTGGACTCTATGAAACCCATGGAGGTGGCTCCTCATGGCTAGTGCTCCTACATTGACATGGGTGACATGACCCACTGCTGCCCAGGGGCAGAGTCTGCTAATTGTTCCCCAAATATCTGTTTTTTCTTCCTTCTGGATTTACAGCTATATTCCATTTCCAACTTGGATTGTTTCCACGCAATGCTAGATATTGGAAGTGATATGTGCCATTTCTGGGAAGGTTGCTTTACCGCCTCCACAGTCTCCCTGGCCAGATGGCAATGATGATGATGTCCTGGGGCAGAGGTCTGTGTATTTTTTTCTGCAAAGAGCACGAGTGTAAATATCTTAGCTTTTGAAGGTCATAGGGTCTCTCTTGCAATTACAGATACTCCTCGACTTACGGTGGAATTATGTTCCAAAAAACACATTGTAAGTTGGACATATTTTCAGTTGAAAATGCACTTATGCAACTAACCTACCAAACATCCTACCTTAGCTTTAAACCTGCTAGAGAACCTACATTAGCCTACAGTTGGATAAAATCATCTAACACAAAGCCTATTTTATAATAAAATGTTGAATGTCTCACGTACTTTACTATGCATATTATTTTCTTGCCATTGTAAAGTAAACAAATTGTAAGTTAAATCATGGTAAATCAGAACTGTCTATGCTTAACTCAGCTGTTGATGCACAAGAGCAACCATAGACAGTGGGTAAGTGCGTCAGTGTGGCTGTGTTTGACTTCATTTACAATGAGACACAGGCTGTAGTTTTCTGGCATTTGCCCCAGTGCCTGGCAGAGCCACAAGATGAAAAGAGCTTGAATACTGAGTATGGAGTAAGGCTGGCTATCTACCAGCCACCTTTGACTGTCAGGTGAGGGAGAAATAAACTTTTATTGTATTTGGTTCATGTATTAGTGAACTATGGCTGCCATTACAAAGTACTACAAACGGGATGATTTAAAATAATAGAACTTCATTGTGTTACAATTCTGAAGGTCAGCTGTCCAAAATCAAGGTGTTGGCAGGGCTATACGTCCTCAGAAACCTGTAGGGAGGAGTCCTTCCCTACATCCCTCTAATCTCTGCCCCAATGTTGCATGGTGTTCTCCCTCCTTGAATATCTCAGTGTCTCTTCTTTCTTTTTTTTTTTTTAAATTAAATCTTTATTATTCAGATTATTACATTTGTTTCTCTTTTTTTCCCCTCCATAGTACCCCTCCACCCAGCTCCCACCCTCCCTCTGCCCTTA